>CM060682.1:40704522-40994522 GCA_030686995.1 Artemisia argyi | reverse complement strand
TGAAATATGCAAACAGAAAGTGTAAGCTTACACTATTGATAACACAATCTGGGTTGAAAACCATGTCATAATTGATATTACCAAGTGCACAAAGCTTCCTAAATGAAACAATATGACCATATTCGGATCCAAGAAGTAGCAATGGTGCCACCTAAAAGCATACACCATGGGTCTTAAAGCATCGCATAGTAAAAACCGAAGTTAAACTACTTTTAGCAGGATCATGGATTTACTTTAAGGGTCATGGATGGTTCACCTGAAAACAGCTCTCGAGGTTTTGAGATAGCAAAATTTACTAAAGGAAGTACAACTCTAGCCGCTCTTAGAATGTTACAGATTGCATAACCAATATATAAATGAATACTCACCCTGCAATTCCAAACACCCTCAAACACGCAACAAACAATCACAAAAACACCAGTCTGAATTTTTTGACCCTAAACATACTTAAAACGCTTTCGGAACTAATGCCAAGAACATACTTAAATAAAATGAAAATCCTCATACCTGATCACAAATTGGCCCCTTAAATAGGTGAGTAATACTACTTTCCAAACTCAAAGCAATTAAATGATCCTCCTGATCAAGCTTTGAAATTTGGGACATGAGTTAGTCAGTAAAAGGTAGTAAGTATCTGCGAGCAGTTTCACGTATTCAACCACATATAAGGAATGTCATATAGTAATAAATAAAGTATAGTTTTGGTGCTATAAAAGAAGTGTAGTTCGTTGTTCTATATATATTGAAGATCGAGGTTATTTCAGAAAATGAAAACAGGATATCATCAAATAATCACCAACCCACCACCCCCTAGTTGGCTTTCATCCGCAAATATTTTTAGTCCTTCAACACTTTTACGCCAAAACGCTCTTTACATTGTTCATCACACATCCTTCCAGCCCACTTGTGTGGACCAAAAGGAGTTGATTGGTACCTACTAGATACGAAATAAGTATATTTCTTTAATGATAATAGGAAGAAAAAAGACCCCCTCTTTGAAGAATCAACAAATTATGATTATCTAATGTCAAAAAAGAGTAACTCTCGCCCAATTAGTCATTAGTTATTATTAGTGTGACAATTTTTTATATATATTCTTAAAGTGTACAATTTGCAAAAACATGCATCCAAACACCATTCAAATAGTAAAAAGAATGAGACAATTTGCAAAAGAAATAAATATATATAAACTTAATGTGTACATTTAAATTAATGTGACAATTTTTAATATAGCAAACAAAACATGATTGGGATCAAACTACTTAATTAAATTATCAATATACTACTTTATTAATCAAAATATTATTGTGACTGAAAATTGAATCAATTGAAAATATTATCAACAAACTACTTTAATTATCAGTATACTATAATGGTAGCTTGTTATTTTATGTGCAATTAGGCCATAATTTAATAAAACTCGGTGAAAATTTTGTACCTTATTTATGCTCACCCTTTTTATCTTCATCATCATCATTCTCGTCATCTTTCTCATCATCTTCAATATGACCATTATACTCATCTTCTTCAAGTCCTTCCAACAAATCTTGTTGAACAACTTCACCTGTAAACCAAAAAATCGCATGAGGAATTATTTTTATCTAGAATGGTTTAACTAAGCCAAGGATTTCCGTCCTGAAAATATGAGGACAACAAAATGTAATTACACTAATAATCCATTTTCCTCAAATAAACTAATTCTGAAGCCTTTAGACAATGATCAATAAAAAATTTAATTGACTTTAAACATGTTTGACATGTTTTTGTGAATGCCATTTTTTACCTGTTAAGAATATCCAGTTACTAAACCAACCCATTCATGAGAAAATGGGTCAAAAACTTCCACCATTAACATAACCAATAGAATATGCTAAGAATATACGACTTACTTTATCGCCTTATACGATGAAATGGAGAGAAACACCCTCCCGTCTATTCAAATGACAAAACAAACATCTCTTTTCGATCAATTGCGAGACCATTCCACTCCTTCTGTGATTCCATTATACCAATCGCAACATAAGTTCGTAAAAGAAACAAAAAGAATATACCCCATATCTATGGTGGTATGTTCCAAGCACGATCAAAGGAGAGAAGCAACATAGCCATGTTTATAAGGCTTCCTGTAAGAACAATTCAACAATGAGACCAAATTTTAGATAATGGGGACCATGTTGTAGTGACTTTCTATACCTTATCCCTAACTACTACACCAAATTTATCATAAATGAGCTTTGAACTAATGTAGAACTCATCCAATAGCACCTGAACAGAAAAGTGACAGAAAAAAATGAAACATATCATAAACAAAAAGAAAGACGATTTATTTGAATAAGATACATACCTCTTCAGCATTCAACATTCGTTACTTTCCAGACACGCAAGTAGCACATGGATGAACTGATAATTGATCTTCTTTGTTGTGTAGTATTGAATACAGTATTGACCATGTAATATTTTGTAGACCTTTACAAAAGCAAAAAACCAAAAGTAATTAATTAGGATAACATATTAATTGCATGGTGCTTGTAGGCATAAAAGTGCTTTATATTTGCCCATGGACTTGAAGGTTGCAATTACCTTAGAAGGTGAGCTGAAATTAATTTACACCGACTCAACTCAAGGGGCTGAACTAAATAATGTGCCTCTTTTAAGCATCCTTTGTTGCAACTTACTCAAATACATCCATATTAAGCATCCCCTGTCTCGACTCTGAAGCTTGCTTGCTGCGTGTGTGCTTTTCAATTACTTTTATCATGCTAAAAGCTACAAATAAAAGGACAATTAATGTGTTAGAGAACTTGTTTTCCAAAAAAAAAAAAAAAAAAAAAAAAAAAAAAAAAAAAAAAAAAAAAAAAAAAAAAACTGCATGTCTTAATTGATGTATGTGCTAATCAATCTTATAACATGTACCTAAAGAAAGAAGAAGGATCTTAGTACCAATCCCGGGAAGTGGTCCTGCTTGGATGACATGGTTGACAACTTCAGCGCTTTTATACACATGAGTGGTACTAAGTGCAACCTATAAACACAGTCATTCAGAATCATAATGATACGACCCGGTTAGAGGTTGTATCGGGATAGGGCACCACTTTTAGCGTGTGCGAGCTCCTTAAGAAAATAGAAAGAAGAATACTAGAGAATTACTTGACAAACTTGATTGATTCATTCATAATAATGATTCGGTATATATAACCGAATAACCCTAGCTTGTAAAACAAGCCAAACATAAAGACATATCTATACAATGACACTTTCCTAATACGACACAAAGACATATCCTAAATAAATATAACATTGACATAAAGCCCGGGGCGTATCATTCTCCACTCCTTCGAAATCATCTTGTCCTCAAGGTGTTGTCTTGAAAAATTCTTTTGATTCCGGGATCCCATATCCTAATCCTAATCCTAGTCATATCTTCCACTCCCGTAGTTCTCCTGCCTTTTGCTACCGCAACAAACACCTTTTTCCTCTTCCGCTTTCCACTATCTTGGACATAACAAAACACCATTCTTTCGCCTTCCGCTGCCTATGCCGTAACACTCCCCACTCCTTCAAAAATCACCTTGCCCTCAAGGTGATACGAAGAATATGCAGATTGAGAGTCCGCTAATTCCTCGCTTAAATTTAAATTTATTTCATTCAAACGACTATCAAATTCACCACCTCCATCCTTAAGTGTCTATATCACTCTATTCAACTCATCCTCGCCAATCTTAAGCGCTTCGCCACCACCCACAACCTCTTCAACTCCAATATACTCATCAACATTCAATGACCCTTTAACTTTAAATGAAGCAAATTCACCCTCTAATAGTAGAATGACATCTATTTTCTTTTCAATGATGTGCTCTTTCTCTTCCTATGCAATCGTCTCAAAATGACCCTCGGTGATACGGGCTTTGAAGAAGTCTTCTCCGAAAGTTAAAGGATTGGACCTCAAAAATTCCCAAATATCTAGGTTCGCGAAGCGTGTTTCCGCCGCACGGGTCAATGAAAAAGCTTCGTATAGAGTTTTGGGATTTAACCGTAAGAGTAAACATTGTAGATCCAGTTTAAGTCCGGAGATATAAAACGATGTAAGTAAAGATTCTGAGATCCCCGTTACTTGATTTATAAGAATCTTAAAATCATTCTCGTATTCAGCCACCGTACCCATTTGCAAAAGCTCAGATAGTGCGTCCTGATTGTTGCTGCCCGATGTCATGAATAATATTCAAGCGATTAATAACTCAAAAAAGTGTTTTTTTCCTGATGAATAGTACCCGCGATGAACAGTACCATATGAACAGTACGAACAATACTTTCGAAGAACAGTGCTCTGGTGAACAGTACCTATGATGAACAGTGCGATGAATAGTGCCGACGAACAATTCCTTTTTTTTTTTTTTTTTTTTTTTTTTTTTTTTAATTGGAACCATAATCAAAAACTCTCACAACGTGAGCTCTCAATGAGAGCACCAATTGATACGACCCGGTTAGAGCTTCTTAAGAAAATAGAAAGAAGAAGATTAGAGAATTATTTGACAAACTTGATTGATTCATTCATAATAATGATTTGGTATATATAACCGAATAACCCTAGCTTGTAAAACAAGCCAAACATAAAGACATATCTAAACAATGACACTTTCTTAATACGACACAAATACATTTCCTAAATAAATATAACATTGACATAAAGCCCGGGGCGTATCACATAACTTCAAATTTAAATTTACAAAATCAGCAAAGAACATAACGATACCACAAACTCAATGTACAAACTTCACCTGTGCATATGCATTTCATTTAGTATAACCCCAAACACTGACAAGCATCCACCTACCAGCTGAGGGGTCCCGAAACACATGTAAAAAACCTAGGTTGCAGGCTTTGGACAACAGCACAACCAAAATTCAATACAAAATGTATGTATATATAAAAATACCAATGAAACATTATGATTGATAGATCAAATCAACTTGTAGGTATAACTGCATGCTTCTCATTATCAGGTTCTTGTGTTTAAATGAAAATTCACTAATTACCATTTCATCATATATAAGTACATAACCGAAAGGCAACTCCAACCATCCAATAATTTGTAGAATAAGCATTTATCAATCTACCTGAAACAACCTGGAGAAGAAACGGGTCCTTTTATATTATTCTCTTAGATATTTCATCAAACACTTGGTGAACACCTTCATCAAACACCTATTACAAAAAGATAATTGTTCAAATATAGTATACAACCATCAAACATTCAAAAATCCATTAAAATAAAAAAGAGAGACCCAATTTAATTAATAAACCTAAACTAAATATGTTAGATGTAGCCGCTACAAATCTATCATGACGTCATTTTAGCATAAACAATCACAAAACTTCAACATCCAAATCAATTTCTTCGATAATCAAAACATGTAAAAATAAAAAATAAAATTAAAAAAAAATAAAAAAATTAGAAAAACACATATTTACCTCTGGTTGATTTTTGCGTCGTTTTGTTTGAGAATTTCTGAATCATAGTTCGTTTACTTGATGGGGATATGTGTTTGTATTGGAAACAAAATCAATTCTTATCCGTAGGGATTAAATGATTAGTTGATTTTATTGAGAAATGTTTTGTAGGATAAAATTAGTGATTAATTGATTTGGGGGTAAGGATGGCAGTGGGCGAGAAAAAACCCACAACCCGCGGGTACCCGCCATAAATGGGTGGGTAAATGCGTCAATTTTCACCCATGGGTGGGTCGTGGGTAAAAATCTGTACCCATCAGTGGGTGGCGGGTGGGTGACGGGTGAGGCATACCAATCGCGGGTAAACCCATGACACCCATTTAAAATACCCACGGGTATACCCGTCAAAATACCCATAGGTGTACCAATAAACCCGTGTTAAAATTAATTATACTAATTAAAATATTTATCATGTTGCAGGTATACATTTAATAGTTACCACAAAGTCTCAAGAAAACACATTAACCTAAAAGTTTGTTTGAGTTTCAAGCCTAAAAAGAGAATATGAAAGATCAAATAATCAAAGTTGTATTTGGCAAATTGATTGGTGTCTTATTACACAATTTCATGGTTAGTTTTCATATCATCATTTTGTAATTTTGTTGCATAAACACTAACCCATGGGCAACAAATACCCACGGGTAATGGCATGGGTAGAAAATTGTACCCATTGGCGGGTGACGGGTGAGAAAAAAACTACATGGGCGGGTGACGGTTAGAGGTACCCGTGCCCATTGCCCACGGGTGCCATCCCTATTTGGGGGAGGTGATGGTTTGAAAGGATTCCGTTAGGGTTTGAAGAAGGGGATGTTGAGAGGGAGAGGATTTTTTTTTTTTTTTTTTTTTTTTTTTTTTTTTAATGAAGTGATACCAAATGATGCCGCTCAAAATTGTTGCATTTACTGTTTAGAAAACAACATCGATCCAGAACCGTCGGATGAGGTTGAATTTACAGGTGGCAGGTTTTAAGATATTTTGAGAATGAGATTGCTTTTCAAAACCCTGTTTTACTAATATAGTAGACTTTCACACATTTTATTGACTGCATTGAAAGCATGATGTAGTGTTTGTACATTGTGAATAAAAATCTGCACCACTTTATTATTTAAGATTTCTTTTAAAGGAAATGTTTTTTGTCTTAAAAATTTTAAGACTTCTAAATATAGATGAAATAAATACATTATAAGATAGTATAGATAAGTGCGGTTTAGCGTAGGATAAAAAAAAGGGAAAAAATGATATGTGTAGTTTGGTGCACGAAAGTTGTGCCTTGTGTTAAAGTAAGGGATGAAACCAAATGGCTTTAATGTAACAATATGTAAATGACTCATTAGAAAAGAGGTTGTGAGTTAAAGTTTTGTAATATTTGTGAGTTTAAGATTTGTTTAAAAATACATTAAAATCATATTATTTAGGTTTTATTTTCATTTAAGTCACTGTTTTGATGGCTTTGAACTAATAGTCACTTCCAGCTGACTTTTATAGTTTTATAGTTATTTGTTTAAAAAAAAAAATCTTCTTTATAAAAAAAAAAATAATAATAAAGAAAATAAATAAATAAAAAAATCACTAACAAAAATGAGTTAGAGTGACATGTTGAATGAGATGGTGTATTATAGGGGTGTAAACGATCCGAGCTGAGTCGAGTTTTGGCCTAAACGAGCTAGGCTCGTTTATTAACAACTCGGCTCGAGCTCGGCTCGAGCTCGAATAAACTTTTAAGAATTGGCTCGAGCTCGAGCTCGAATATTTTTTTGTTGTTCGAGCTCAAGCTCGAAGCTCGTTTAATATTTTTAACCATTTTTTTGTAATCCTATAATAAACTAACTTTCAAGTTTAAGATGCTCGTATAGAAGATCGAACTTGATATGCTCGTTTATTTACTCAAGCTCGAGCTCGACAGCTCGTTTACAATTACAAAAATTGTTCTAATGCTTAATCTAAAGTAATACTTATAAGCTTGAATGAAAAAAGAAAAGAAAAAAGATTATATTTCACATCCCACATTGAATGAGTGAAATAAAAGGAAAACAATATGAGGTCTATAAAAACAAAAGCTCAAGCTTACTAGTTAAATTTTATATTTTATATATAAACTAAAGTGTAGATCTTTGATGTGATTGAAAATTAACATATTATTAGTTTTGGTTTTTAACCTATAAGTAATTAAAAATATATAATTACAATATTTTGTAACTACATATTTAGCTCATTCGGCTCGTTTAGCTCGAGTAACTCGTTTGGCTTGTTCGGCTCGAATAACTAAACGAGCTTTCGAACGAGCCGAGCTAAATACCAGTTTTGAAAGCTCGGCTCGTGAAATTATTCGAGCTCGACATTTTGTTTGAGCTCGACTCGAGCTCGAAAATTATCAAGCTCGACTCGAGTTAAACGAGCTCGAGCTCGAGTAGCTCGCTAAAAGCTCGACTCGTTTACACCCCTAGTGTATTATTTGGACACATTTATACATGTAATTGGTTTATATGAGATACTTGATTACTGAAATGATCTAAATGAATACATTAATCAAAGGGCTTGTGTCATATGGTATCTCATATTGTGTGAAAAGCTTCTCAATTAAATAGTTATGGGTTCAAGTCCTGCTTAAAACATATGAGATAGATTTGTGATGTAAATTGTTGTGAGATAGTTAAACTGCCGTTGAGAAAAATGATTTTTATAAAACTAAAAGAGTTGAAGGATAGCAAATGTAAAATTTTCATTTTGGTCTTTGCTGCACAGTTACCGGCAATCCCAAACACCCTCTGCAACCTCTTTAATAATCTTGTTTAATTTGCGTTTCTTTGAAATCCATCAATTTCGTTTGCAACTCATCGCATTTAAAGGTTGGGTTTTATTTCAATGTTTTATATTAAACTTACTTACCTTCACTTATAATATGAAGTTGTTGTTATTTATGTTATTATTCACATTCGAAATATATGTCATTGCTTTAGATAATTGCTTTTATTATTATTCCTAGCTACATTAATTGGTTAATAATGTAATTAAATGAAATAGTTTAGGTAGTGTTTGGATTTGTCATTTGTATGTACTGTATTGAAATGCAATTATCAGAGGGTGTTTGGGGTATGATTTTTCTTATGAGTAAAGGTAGATAAGCTGTTTAAAAATAACTGTTTCAGGAAATAGCGTTTGGATTTGCTTAATTCATGTTTAGCACAAATTAATTTTTGATATGCTATAAAGAAAAACGTTAGAGGGTGGCAGGGCGGTTGGATATGCTGGTTCAAAGTCAGTTTTATCCTAAAATAAGCAGAAGTAGTTTGGATTGTTCAAACACGCCAACATGCTTATCGGTTTAAAATAAGCAATCCCAAATACCCTCTTAGATAACAATTGTCTAGACGTTTTGAAAACTGTGATTATTTAGGTACTTTAGAGGTAAATTGACCAGTATCACACTAGATGTTTACTGAGACTTTATTGATTTTAACGTTTGTCATCTCGGAGATCAAAATGATCCCTGAATGTCATTTATCCCACATCATATGATGAATTGCTCATTATAATGAATCAAGGTTCATTGGTCATGTCTTGTGTGGTAGTGTTGGGTCTCTGTTGTACTTAACGAGGCACTTGTTTCCATGACTTGAACCAGAGACAATGGGTTAACCTTACATGTTTCCCTATGGCTTTTAGGTCCATTTTTCCTTTGTAAATATGGTTTTTTATCAGTTAAGGACTGGTGTATGTGCATAGAGATGGTTTTTGAATGTCTTGACTGTTTATTAAATCAATTTATATAAATAACTTATATCTGTTATATTGCTAGAATAATGAAAAAGCTCCATGGAACACGTAAAGTATCCAAATTTGTACCTGAAGAAGTCATTAACAGCTTGCCGAACAATGTCATCACAAATATTATGGATCGTTTGCCAATACAAGATGCAGTCAGGACTAGTATCTTATCAAGAAACTGGAGGTCTAAGTGGACTTTGCTCAGCCAACTCTTATTTGGAACTGATTTTTTTAAGTACATAGTAGAAAAAGGGGACAAGCATTTAAATGGGAAGATTATAAGTAGGCTTATTCTTCATCTTAAAGGTCCAATAACAAAGTTTGTCCTCTACATAGATAAGCAACGTTACTCTGTATTTGGTGTTGAAGATATAACTCACTGGATTGTCTTCTTGTCCAAAAATGGAATTGAGGAGTTCACTCTTGTGAATATGGAAGGAGAACCACTTACCGGACCACCACTTCTGTTGCCTACCCAGTTTTTCAATTGTCTAGAGTTAAAGCATTTGCAGTTCCATAACTCTTGTCTTTGACTTATGCCTAGCTTCTGTTGTTTTCCAAATCTATTGAGCCTGGAGTTGACTCACGTACTATCAGATAGCTACACATGATGAGGTCCCACTGCCTGAGCATCTAAATCTTATTGAATTTAGTAATCTAAATACAATTATGAGGTCCCACCGCCTGCACTTTGTTCCTCAGAAGTTGATTTAAGGAGAATGGAGCAGCTGCAGCTCAAGAGTGTGATATTCGTATGTAGTGGGGTTTTAAAGAAGGGAAAATTGTCCAAATATACATTCAACTTGCCACCTTTTACTATTGTATGCACTGAACTTTTTTTTTCCTATTATATACACAAACTTTACTAATCACCCTTATTGTATCAATAAAACGCCTTTTTGATGACTAATCATCCCTATTGTATCAACCTGCCACGTCATCAAAAAGGCGTTTTATTGATACAATAAGGGTGATTAGTAAAGTTTGTGTATATAATAGGAAAAAAAAAAAAGTTCAGTGCATACAATAGTAAAAAGTGGCAAGTTGAATGTATATTTAGATAATTTTCCCTTTAAAGAATGAAGAATGTTTGATCAAGTCTTTACTTTCTTGTTCTCCCTTGTTAAAAGAGATGCGTATTGGTCATTACTCATCCGAAGTGGTAGGAGAAGAAAATATTTGCTAGGAAGTTATTGAACCTTCATCAAGCTTCCCCCATAGCTGAAATTAAACTCACATGCTCGGAGAGCTCAGCGGATGCAGTAGTGCTGAGTGTAGACTTAGTGGAATATGCATGTATTGATGTGTGAGGTTTGTACAACATGGGTCACTAGCTTTACATTGACAAAGATATGTTCAACGGAGTACATAATTAACAATGTTGCATTCTCAGTATTTTCTATTTTCTATGATTCAAGTAGCACAGGTTCGTTCATTTAGTTTGTTATGGCTTTTATCATTTCTCTTGTATCTAAACAAGTTGAGGCAATGAAGATGTACACACTGATGGTTGAATTTTCTCTCTCTAATTTCTGTGTATAGTTTCATCTTTAGTTTCTCATCTTGGTTTATTCTTCACCGGGTGTTCAACTTAATACCTTTTAGAGTTTAGACTATAGCTTCTTCCTGTATGCTTCTTAACAAATACCGCATCTCAAAATTATTAGTTGATGTGGCGGTGGTGGGTCTGATGACCATTACATCCAACCTATCATTTTATATAACGTAGAAACGGGTGAAAAACAAACCAAGACCCTGACCACGTCCGCATAAAACAAGAGCAGTCGAAACAACCTCGAACCAAATAGTCCACAAAAGCGAGACCCGTCTAAACAACCTCAAACCAAATAGTTCGGACCACAGTGTATACCAAGTGCTAGTGCCGCATAATGTGGAGACGGTTGACAAAGAAAAATTCAAGATTGTCGGACCATCACATGTTGAAATGGCTAGAACCCTTGCCAAGACGATGTCTACTGGACCAAAGAACCCCTGAAACAACGACACACCTCTTAAACTTCCCAACACTGCCACCGAACATAATCGCACCAACAGAACTAAACCCTCGACCCTTGTTGACACGACCACAAACATAAACTGAACCTGATCACAACCGTAAGACCACTAGTCTAAACAAACCACAACCGAACTACAACTAACCACAACCACCTATCTCACCACAACTAAATTAACAGAGTCACAACAACCGCCCATCTGACCCAAATCCGAACCAATGGCCACAAGTTGAAACGAACACCAATTTGAACCGAACAAACTACCAACTAAACCTTTCCGAACCACGAAGCCATCAATCAGAACCACACCACCATAACCATAACCATAATCACCACGACAGCATCTAAATAAAAAGAATAAAGAACCTGACATAAGCCACCTCAAAAAACCTGACATAAACCACAATCGATTCGCTGCAAGCCTCACAACCCCAGGATTGATGCATACACGCGTTGCATATTGTCATCGAACAACTTCAACGCAATGCAAGTGGCGGTAGTTGAAAATCGATTGGCAAGCGAAAAACACGTACAGCACGCTCATGCTTATATTTTTTGTATGATGTGTGTATTTTCTGTTAGTTAATAGAGTTGTAGATTACCCTATTTATTGACTTGGATTTGGCATCAATAGTGTAGTTCATGTTGATCACCCATGATCAAACTATTAGCGTAAAAATGTACAAGTGACGGTTTCAACTTACCATGCCACCCCACCGACTAGTTTACCAAGTCAATTAATCATACATACAAATACAATATGGAAGTTTCTTGTTTTGCTTACTTGCAACCCAACCTATAGGTGTTGTACAACTAGTAGTTGCATTGACTTCTTGTACATCGTCCTTCACATGCGTTTTTAAACTCTAAAAAACCTGCCAAAACTTACTTCAGCTTCCAACATAGTATTTATTTTGTAGTATATTACTACATATTGACGTTGTTAACAATAACCATTAGGTGTTGTAAAAATCAATGTATAAAGTATTACATTCCTGATCAGTCAAGATTAACTTCACATTTTTTAAATAACTATAGAATACAAAATCCAAAAGTAAATAATTCAGCTTTGTCATCCATGCGTGGCCAAGAGCACACACATATATAAAACAATGGTTATAGAGATAAGAGTTTCCCTTTCATAAGCCAAAACACAATGGTCACCGACATACAAAACAGAGATTAAACTCCGGCGACGTGGATTCTGCTTATCATACGTTAAGACGACCATTAAGGTAACCACTCTTATCTATATATTCTTATCCTCATTAAGGTTAGTGACTATCCACGTAGTTATATACGTTGGTTACTTGGTTTTCCTTCCATGTATATTCCGCGCTACTATATGTTTTGCATAGTGTTAGTATGATAACCGAACAATCACAATCACTTATTCATCATCTTCTTAAACTAATCAAAATCAAAACAACCATCACCATCAACATCAAAAATCAGAAACATCTTCTTACAATCCTTCAACGAACATTTCTCACCGAACCTCTTCATAACCGATAACAACTCATTCGCCGATATCTTACCATTCTTATCCAAATTAATGAAATAACATCATAGCAGTTGTAACCGCCACGAAAGTAGCGCAAAATCCAGTTATTGAAAGGAAAAAATACAGAGTTGCATGACAGAGGCCATGGGGGAACTGTGCAGCCAAGATTCGCGACCCACATAAATCCGCTAGAGTTAAGTTAGGTATATTTGACACTGCAGAAGATGCTGCAAGAGCATACGATTAATTATCCCCTGTTTTTTCCTAATCATCTGCTGCAAATAATTATCCCCTGTTTTTTTCCAAACCAATCTTCGGGTCCGCCAGCTCGTCAGCAAAAATAAGGATGATTAAGACAATAGTCGGGTAGCATCAGGGTCATGGCCTGGTCCGTGACGGAAACTAGGGATTTTTGCGGCGTTCTCGTGGTTACTCTTGTAAAAAAGTGTCAAATTTTTGGAAATGGGTCGGGTCCAAAAAAATGTGCTTACATCATTTATAATTTCGGTTTTTCGTAGATGCATTTGATCATTTATAATTTTGGTTCCGATCAATTCCCACCGGTCGCCTCAGTCAAATTTATTTGTTATCTACTTTTTCTTGCTTTTAGCATGGTTAAAGAGCTTATACTTTATACATGGAGCAAAGTCTACAGATGAGTCATGTGCTCTTATTTTTGTCTTAATATGACTAAAATATATGAACTTTCAAAAATTTGAAATTATGACTAACCACTACATAATAATAATAATAATAATAATAATAATAATAATAATAATAATAATAATAAATTACACAACACAAATTATAAAAATTACACAGATGGTCCATAGACCCCGTTAAAAAAATTGCACCGTTGATCCTCAATACATAACGTCAGTTAGTCCCAAATACATAACCACCGCCGACCACCACCATGAACCACCTCCACCTGCAACCACCACCACCACCACCCACCACCAATCAACACAACCACTCACCACCACTTGAGGGTGGTGGTAGTGAGTGGTGATTGGTGGTGACAGTGGGTGGCGGGGGTGAGTGGTGATGGTGGTAAGTGGTGGTGTTGGTAGGTAGTGGAAAGTAGTGGCAAGTAGTGGCAGGTAGTGGTGGCAGTGGGTGGCGGTGGTGCGTAGTAAATGTGATTGGTGGTGGTAGTGGGTGGTGGTGGTGGTGGCGGCGGCGGTAGGTGGTGGTGTGGGTGGCGGTGGTGAGTGGTTGTGGTGATTATTTGTGGTGGTGGGTGGTTGTAATGGGTGGCGGTGGTGAGTGGTGGGTGGTAGTTGTTGGCGGTGGTGGGCGGCGGTTATTTATTTGACTATTTGGGACTAACCGAGGTCATGCATTGAGGACCAATGGTGCAATTTTTTTTACTGAAGACCAACGGTGTAATTGTTTTAACTAGGGTTATATATATGATTATAAAGCCTACGTATCTGTTTTGGCCCATAATGATAGCTTTTATAAATGACTTCTATTTGTCTTCTTGTTAGAATAACGGAAATGGTTCATGGATCAAGTAAAACATCCAAGCTTGCACAAGATGATGTTATTAGCAGCATGCCTAATGACGTGATAACTAATATTCTGATACGTTTGCCATTACAAGATGCTGTGAGGACGGGTATCTTGTCAACAACTTGGAAGCATAAGTGGACTATGCTCACTCAACTTGTATTTGATGAGGAATTCTATGAGTATTTAAAAGAGAGAGAAAAAGAAAAAGATTATGGAAGGATTATAAATATGTTTTTTGATTGTCTTAAAGGTGCCATAACTAAGTTTGACCTCTACATAGAAGGGGGATGGAACTCCATATTCAGCGTTAAGGACTTTGATAAATGGGTTTTGGTCTTGTCTAAAAAGGGTATCATGGAGTTCACTCTTATAAATATGGATAAACAACGACTCAAGTTAACTAACCATCTTTTTTCTTGTCTAAACTTGAAACATTTGGAGCTTTATAATTGTTTGATTTGTCCAATGGATGGTTTTCGTGGGTTTCCTGATCTTTCAAGTTTGGACTTGTCAGAGGTAGAATTCGGAAGCCACAGATGTGGGGAATTTATTGCTCACTGTCCGTCATTGGAGAGCCTGGAACTTAGGTCTAACTCCCCAAGTGAAATAAAACAAGTTGAGATTGCAAAACTTGAAAATCTCGAACTTTTAACTCTGCCTCTGCGGGAGTTTGACAATATGGAGATGATCACAAGCTCCCGTATCTTTGAACTTATAGGTTGTTTCTCAAAACTCCAAGAGCTTAATCTTAACTTTTGGATCTGCAAGGTAAGCTTAAGTTAAATCATTTAAATTCATTATACAATGTATTGCAGCATGTATTGCTTGTTTCTCTAACCGGCTTTCTATGTACTACTTTTCTTGCAGTTATCGGCAGATGCTGTAGTAAGTGGTGTCCCAACTACCTTACCATGTGTAAAGATACTCAGATTATACGAAATAGATTTTAGCTATGAGATTATGGTATCATGTGTTATTGACTTGATATGTGCCTGCTCAAATTTGGAGACCCTTCTGATCAAGGTGAGTGGCCTTGATCTTATATAGTCATATTGAATTATTAAACATCTTATATCTGAACATTAAAAAAATTGGTAGGCTACAAACGAGGATGATGTCCCAGTGCCTGCATTTTCTTCTTCACAACTAAATTTCAGCAGAATTAGGGAAACGCAACTTCGAAAAGTGGTGTTTGTTTCAGTTAGAGGTTTAGAGAATGAAGTATGTTTGATAAAGTCTTTACTTGATTGTTCGCGCTTGTTAGAAAAGATGGATATTTTCGGAAAATCATTGGAAGTGCTTGGTGGTGACCATGGAGCGTTGATGTTTGCTAAAAAGTTATTGAAGCTACACCGAGCCTGCCGCGTAGCAGAAATAGACTTTGATTTCCAATAGCAGCCAATTGAAATCACTTTGTCTTTGCTAACAGTCTAATCATCACATGATTTCCACCATCGGCCTAAGGTCGTTACTTGATTTGTGCTATCAGTATAATATTATCACATGATACTGCAGGTGTATTGTCATTTTAATTGTCTATTAAATGACTCAAAGGTGTTTGAATTGTAACTCTGAATGCAAGTCATTGTTTGGGCTCCTAAAACCATAAAACAGAGGCGACATGGTTATACAAATTCAATAAAGTTTCCTAGTGAGCTTTATTTGTATAAATTAGAAACAAGTGTGGATTTTCATATGATGTATTATGATGCAATAATTGGATATTGCGTTTAATAATTCTTTTTTTTTTACTCGGTTTTCTGAGTGTAAAATTGAAAGAAGAAAATGGAGGGGGAAAAGAATGGAAATTGAGATATCAATAAAAAAATAATTTGAATAAGTTTTAAACTCATCTTTTCTATCATCCTCATTTGGGAAGAAATTTTGGCATAATTTTCTTTCCCTTTTCTCTTAAAAATAAATCATAAATGTGACTTATTCTAGTTTATTCTCCATTTCCTTTCTTTTCTCTCCGGATAGAAGCTGAGAATCAAATTATTAGTTATGCAGCTTCTAAACTGACTACGCTTATAGTGGCGCAACAAGTTAAATTTTCAATCAAACTGGTTTATCTTTACCACATTATAATTCAATATTCGTTAGCGTTAGACTTTAACTTTCAAGTAAGGTAACATTACATGTATCCCTGGGTGGTTCATACATGGGATTAAGTTCCAACAAAGCTATGATGAAGCATGGGCCCTCAAAGCTATGATGAAGATAAAAAGGTTAGATTCTTGGTGACTTTTTAATGATTTACCACATGTAAAAATTTCCAATAAATATATGATGTAAAAACTAAATTAAAATCTGAAAACTTAATAAAATTTCCAAATACCAATAAAATGGGCCTAAAGACCAAGTTTGTTAGGCCCATCACTTAGTCATTATATGAGCCTAAAGACCAGGTTACTAGATTTCCTACAAACAAAAAAGAGTAGATAATTCATAATCAAATCAAAATAATATAATTACTCGATTGGTATTTTTAGTTTACAAACTTCATTTGTGGTTACATACTTTTTGAGCTTTCGTCATTTAACTTCAAACTGGCGCGCAACGACGACGATAAATATAGTTATATTAAAAATATAGTAAATGAATTGTTAACCTAACTCTCATTGCAATTCCTTACCCGATTAGTAAATTCGTTTCACAACACTCCGAATGTATATGTATTAGTTGTATGTGTTTGTTTGAGTTTCTCGTAACTTTCCCGTAACATCATTATTCCTGCATATAAAAAGACCCTCACAATCTCTTACCCATCAAACACTCCCCACAAAAATATATGATTTTGACGAATTAAGTTTATATTGATTGAAATAAAGGTTAAAGTTGTAAAAGTTTGAATCAAAATAATATAAACCAACTAAAAATGTAAAAGTTAAAAACTAATAAAAATATATCGAATGGATGTTAAATTAAAAAACACAAAATTTTAAAACATATGGTGAAATTAGATCATTAAAAAATTTGGAAATGCTAATGGCAGCCCTTAGGGCTATAGTTAAGATGAATCTTTTTATTACAATCTAATGTAAGAAATGAAATCAACCAATCAGAATCAAATATTTGTTGTGCATCCATATTTTTAGTATTGTATCCATGTTTTTCGGGATTGACATCCAATCATAATGATTTATAGATGACTTTGTAATAAAATTGATTCTCTTAACGACAACCCTAAAGGCTGTCATTAGCAAAACCCTAAAAAATTAAATAGATAAAAAGATATTTCAATTTGAAAAAAAAATTGACTTTTTTGTTTAAAAGTGACACATGTCACCTATAATTGAAGCTTGTTATATTAAATTTTAAGGGTTTTTCTAACATGTGCCCTTAGGCACATGATAAGAGTGGGCCCGTGTATCCTTTTTACTCAGTGATCCACAAAAAGTACACACAAAATATTTTTTTTATTTGAAAAATAACAAGAATCCATTAAAAAAAAGGACACAATGGTCCACCTCTTAACATGTGCCTAAGGACATATGTTAGAAAAACCCAATTTTTAATAGCAACTAGTTGGAAAACCGCGCGTTGCCGTGGGGTGTTTTCCGAATAGAGAAAGTGTAATAACGGCCGTTAGCTACTTAACGTCAATTTAGTGAATAAGGACTGACTTTGAAATGGACGTATAACATGAAGGACCAATCATGTAAATTATGAGAGGACTAAATATGTAACGAACTTCTGAGATGAATGACCAATTTGGTATGGATTTTTAAAGAAAATGTTAAAGATAACGGCCGTTAGCTAACAGTCGTTAAATATCTAACGACCGTTAGTCCCGACCCGCCCAAACCCGACCCGGGCCTAAGTGGTTTCTACAGTGTTGGCATGGGTGGGGTTGCCATAAAGGGTCCCAACAAATGTATATATGTATAATATAATTACTTTTGATATCAACCCATCAAAAAAAATTTAGTAGAAAAATGATTTTTATAAAACTAAAAGAGTTGAAGGGTGGCAAATGTAAAATCTAAATTTTATTTGTGTTTTGGGTATATATGCAAGTTTATGAGTTTTAGTGGGTATATATGCCATTCATCCATTTCATTTTGTTCTTTGCTGCACACAGTTTCGGTGCAGTTACCGGCAGTCCCAAACACCCTCTGCAACCTCTTCTTTAAATCTAGTTTAATCTCTGTTTCTTTGAAATCCATCAATCTCGTTTGCAACTTTCAGCCACACTCATCGAATTTAAAGGTTTGGTTTTATTTCAATGTTTTATATATGTCTTTTCTTTAGATAATTGCTTTGATTATTATTCCTAGCTACATTAATTGGTTAATAATATTTATCTTATTCATTTCAATTTGAATATAATTGCATTAGTTTATGTAGTGTTTGGATTTGTATGTTCTGTATTAAAAAGCAATAGCCAAAGGGTGTTTGGATTTGTATATAGTGTATTGAAATGCAATAGTCAGAGGGTGTTTGGGGTATGATTTTTCTTATAAGTGGAGGTAGATAAGCAGCTTAAAAAATGAATGGTTCAGGGAATAGTGTTTGAATTTGCTTTATTCGTGTTTAGCACAAGTTAGTTTTTGATATGTAGAAAAAAGAACGTAAGAGGGCAACAGGTTGGATATGAGGATTTAAAGTCATTTTTGTCCCCAAGTAAGCAGATACTTTGGATTATCTAAACACTCTAAAATGCTCATCGGCTTAAAATAAGCAGACAAAGTAAGCAATCTCAAATACCCTCTTAGATAACGATTGTCTAAACGTTTGACAGTTCTGATTATTTAGACACTTTAGAGGTACAAGGACCAGTATCACGGAAGACGTTTACTAAGACTTTATATTTAATGATTTTCAATGTTTGTAATCTCGGAGCTGGAGATGATCCCTGAATGTCATTTATCCCACATCATATGTTGAATGTCATTAGTTAATGGGTTAACCATACATGTTTCCCTATAGCTTTTAGGTCCATTTTTCCTTTGTAAATATGGTTTTTTATCAGTTAAGGACTGGTGTATGTGCATAGAGATGGTTTTTGAATGAATTTCTTGACTATTTATTCAATCAATTTATATAAACAACTTATATCTGTTATATTACTAGAATAATGAAAAAGCTGCATGGAACACGTAAAGTATCCAAATTTGTACCTGAAGAAGTCATTAACAGCTTGCCAAACAATGTCATCACAAATATTATGGATCGTTTGCCAATACAAGATGCGGTCAGGACTAGTATCTTGTCAAGAAACTGGAGGTCTAAGTGGACTTTGCTCAGCCAACTCGTAGTTGGAACTGATTTCTTTAAGTACATAGTAGAAAAAGGAGACAAACATTTAAATGGGAGGGTTATGGCTATGTTTGGGTAGGGCTTTTATGGGGTTTATGGGGGCTTGGGCTTTTAAAATAAGCCGGCTAATTAAATAAGTCTCGTTTTTTATGGGGCTTATGGAAGGGCTTATAAAATAAGCCGGCTAAAAACTTTAGCCCCATAAAAGAGGCTAAAAACTTAAGCCGAGGGCTTTTGAAGAATAAATTACTTATTTACCCACAAAAATATCTAACATATACAAAAACTCATTTAATTATGTCATTTTTTGTTATTTTACAATAATAAGCCCCAGCCCCAGCCCATTTGCCAAACAAGTTTATAGAAATACAAATTTTAATTTCGGCTTATAATATAAGTCCTAGCCCCAGCCCCAGCTCCAGCCCATTTCGCCAAACATACCCATAAGTAGGCTTATTCTTCATCTTAAAGGTCCAATAACAAAGTTTGTGCTCTACACAGATAAGCGACGTTACTCCGTATTTGGCGTTCAGGATATGACTTACTGGATTGTGTTCTTGTCCGAAAATGGAATTGAGGAGTTTACTCTTGTGAATATGGAAGGAGAACCACTTACCGGACCACGACTTCTGTTGCCTACACAGCTTTTCAATTGTATAGAGTTAAAGCATTTGCAGCTCCATAACTGTTGTCTTTGTCTTATGCCTAGTTTCTGTTGTTTTCCAAATCTATTGAGCCTGGAGTTGACTCACATACTATTAGATAGCTACACATGTGGGCTATTACTTACTCGATTTCTGTTACTTGAGACTCTGAAACTTATAAGAAACCAACCTGGAGAAATAAAACTAGCTGAGATTGCAAAACTTGAAAATCTCAAAGAGTTACATATGAGATTGTGTGACCTTGACAATGGGGAGATGATGACGAGTTCCACTATCTATCATGTTTTGGGATTTTTCCCGAAACTTTAAGTGCTTAATCTAGATTTTATAAATTGCAACGAAAGGTCAAGTTGGATGCTTTAAATTAGTTTTTCTTACAAACTATTGAAACAAGGGTTTGTGTGCTATCTTACTAATTAAATTGGCTTTAAATGTACCATTTTCTTGTAGTTATCAGCGGATGCTGAAAAGAGGGTTCCAAGCGTCTTCCCGTGCCTTGGGACACTTACATTATCTGGTGTAGATTTTAGGAGTAATACTATGGTATCACGTGCTATTGATTTGATTTGCGACTCCCCAAATTTAGAGGACCTTATGATTGTAGTGAGTGGAATGCATATAATCATATTAATTTTATCGAATATATTAAGTTTTCTCGTTACTGAGCATCTAAATCTTATTGAATTTTGTAGTCTGAATACAATGATGAGGTTCCACCGTCTGCACTTTGTTCATCAGAAGTTGATTTCAGGAGAATGGAGCAGGTGCAGCTCAAGAATGTGATGTTCGTAAGTAGTGGGGTTTTAAAGAATGAAGAATGTTTAATCAAGTCTTGGTCTTTCTTGTTCTCCCTTGCTAAAAGAGATACGTATTGGTCATTACTCATCTGAAGTGGTAGGTTAAGAAAATGTAAAGCTGATATTTGCTAGGAAGTTATTGAACCTTCATCGAGCTTCCCCCATAGCTGAAATCAAACTCACATTCTCAAAGAGCTCAGTGGGTGCAGTAGTGCTGAGTACAAAATGAGGGAAATATGCATGTATTGATGTGTGTGGTTCGTACAACATCGGTCACTAGCTTTACATTGACAAAGATATGTTCAACGGAGTACACAATTAACAATGTTGCATTCTCATATTTTCTATTTTCTATGATTCAAGTAGTACAGGTTTGTTTATTTAGTTTGTTGCTTTTATCATTTCTCTTGTATCTAAACAAGTCGAGGCAATGAAGATGTGCACACTGATGGTTGAATTTTCTCTCTCTAGTGGTTCACTTTCTGTGTATAGTTTCATCTTTAGTTTCTTATCTTGGTTTATTCTTCACCGAGTGTTCAACTTAATACCTTTGACTATAGCTTCTTCCTGTATGCTTTGTAACAAATACCCATCTCAAAATTATTAGTTGATGTGGCGGTAGTGGGTCTGATGACCATTACATCGAGCCTATCATTTTATATAACAACGTAAAAACGGGTGAAAAACAAACCAAGACCCTGACCATGTCCGCATAAAACAAGAGCAATCGAAACAACCTCGAACCAAATAGTCCACAAAAGCGAGACCCGTCTAAACAACCTCAAACCAAATAGTTCGGACCACAGTGTATACCAAGTGCTAGTGCCGCATAATGTGGAGACGGTTGACAAAGAAAAATTCAAGATTGTCGGACCATCACAAGTTGAAGTGGCTAGAACCCTTGCCAAGACGATGTCTACTGGACCAAAGAACCCCTGAAACAACGATACACCTCTTAAACTTCCCAACACTGCCACCGAACATAATCGCACCAACCGAACTAAACCTTTAAACCCTCTACCCTTGTTGACACGACCACAAACATAAACTGAACCCGATCACAACCGTAAGACCACTAGTCTAAACAAACCACAACCGAACTGCAACTAACCACAATCACCACAACTAAATTAACAGTCACAACAACCGCCCATCTGACCCAAATCCGAACCAATGACCACAAGTTGAAACGAACACCAATTTGAACCGAACGAACTACCAACTAAACCTTTGCGAAACACGAAGCCATCAATCAGAATCACACCACCATAACCATAACCATAATCACCACGACAGCATCTAAATAAAAAGAATAAAGAACCTGACATAAGCCACCTCAAGAAACCTGACTGTTGAAGTAAAATCTTGCTTCTACTTCAGACAAGCGAAATGAATCCTCCGGACTGCGACAGGTCCTTCGGATTCAAGGTGTTCCTTGTTGGTGGTGTGTTCCTTCGGATTTCTACAAAACAGATACGTCCGTTAGTCTCACCCCGGGAGTGTATCCCAGGACCAACCTCCGGCGTGAGAGTAAGTACGTATATATTAGAGCGAGAAAGTGTAAATAAAGTTAGGAGAGTGAAAGGAAAATTAGTCTACCTTAAGTGAGAATTCCTTCTCTATTTATAGGCGATATTCATGAAGTACAAGGTTGATTAGTACTAATATGCTTAGTGGTTACCTGTTTATACTTCACTACCATGTACTTGTGTACTTGTTTGTACTTTCATTTGCTTGGTTATCGCATGTCCGGATGATCCGTTCATCCGGAGGGGTATGACCATCCGGACGTTGTCGTTTAGAGAACATTGATTAGGTTTGTTCTAATGATTCGTTCCGCTTGGCTGTTGGTTCGAGCCCTCCGTCCTATATCCGGAGGGTACATATGCCAACATGTCCCCCCAGTATCATAGTATTGGTCGTGCCAATGGTGTGATACTTCAAAGTTGTGTTTTTTTTGTTTTTCTGGAGCATATACGTTAATATAAATGCGTGTGCAAAATGCCAAAAGTGATTAATGTGTCGTTTTAAGGAGCGCCGCCATTTTTACCGCACCCTTTAGATTCGTACACGTATGTACTTTTCTGGATCGTATGGCTTAGGTGGTGGCACGATAGCCCCGCGTGTGGCGTGTCTTTTCGTATTCGTTTTATTTGCCTATAAATAGCCCATTCCATTTCATTTTTACCACCGTAATTTATGTTCTCTGACACATTCATCGCTTCATATTTTCCGATGGGTTTCCGGACGTATATTCATTAACGATCCTTCCGGTCTTTCTTATTTTTAAGAGGTACATTTCGTTCTTCTTTTGCATGTTTATTTTGTCTGGCTATAGCTCTTCCCTATTCTCTCCCGATATGTCGGAGTCTTCCGTATTAGCAGATCAGGATGATATTGTCACACCCCCAAAGTCGGGTCCAGCGGATGCGTACATGTAGCTGGGTTGTAACTCAATTGGTATTACAACACAAGTTCAAAAATGGTTTTCACTTGGATCATTTAGAATAAAATAGCTTAATCAAAATTGTTGAATTTATATTTTTAAAAGTAGTGCGGAAGTAGGCCCTTGAATTACTTTTAAAACGGTCCCCAAATGAATATCAGAGTCTTCTATGACCATGCCATGCCCTGCCAAAACCTCCAGTAGCATGCCAATGCTTAAAACCTGAAAATACATGCTAAAACGTCAGCATAAAGCTGGTGAGTTCATAGGTTTAGTAAACAAGTATTTCCCGTAAACAAGTGTTTCCAATAATCAAGTATTTTCCGTAAACAAGTATTTTCAGTAATCAAGTATTTTCCGTAAACAAGTATTTTGCGGAAGGCAAGACAATATAACAAATACCATGTCACAGCCAAAAATAAGGTATACAGTGCCTAAGCTCATGACACCGAAGCTCGACGTAATCGTATGCAATCAAGCATAATAATGCCCCAAGTAAGTGTTTGCCAGACACTCGGAAGTAATCCGAATGATATGCGTCCGTTTAACAAGTTGGCGCGACCAACTCGGACGGGGTGTCAACCCAAATAGATCTATCCACAGCATTCGCGCTCACACGCATGTAATTAACGGTTCATGATAAAGGGGACTTCAGTGGCAGTAATAGGTAACTCAGGCAAAGTAACAGTTTTGTATTTATGTCCACAAAAGCAAGAACTTGTATCCATAAGAAAGTAAACAAGGATGGAATAAGTAATTCATAATGTATTCAAGTAATCAATCAAGTATTTCAACCATCCAGTAATGTTTGAGAATATGAATCACGTTCAAGTAAAACAAGCATTGAATTTAAGTAGTAGCGAGCATGTATCTTCCCCCAAAACAGTTGTAAAACAAGTAAAAGTAGGGGTTATGAACTCACCTGGTGCGATAGCTACGATGACAAAAGTGAATACACAGAAATGAGGCACGATCTCTAACCGTAACCTAACATGAATGGTATGATCTAATGTAAGAAATGAAATAATGCTACACATGCAAATACGTATGTTATCGATACCACTCATTAGTTTTGAAAATAACGTTTATCGTCGGCAATTACATTTTTGACGTCTCGTTAAGTTAATAACCACTTTTCATATAAATATGTTGAAATGGTACTCCACGATCCTTGTTTGGTGTTCTATCGGCAAATATAAGGTTTTTGTCGCAAAAATAACATTTTCATTACTTGAAAATATGCCCAAAATGGCCTCGCAAAACAAGTCGCGAAATGTTGTACGTTAAGGGTTAGTGATGAAACTCGGCGTTTTTGAAAACCTTGTAACAATATCTAGAAGTCGTGTCATTTAACTTTTGGCGATACGCGTCTCGATCGATGAGAAAATCGACTCTTATTGTTGTTACTTGAAAATATTATGTTCAACACTTAGAAAATTTTATTATAGTAAAAGCTGTCAAAATATATATAGTTTATCGGGTATATAGATGAAGTCGTAGTTTATTCGTTATAAGTCTATTCGACGAACGGCCAATTGATTTGAAAAGCTTGCTGGAAGATCCTGATTTTACTTAACTACAGCTCGGACTCAAACTGATCCAATCATAAAGAAAAACAGCCGAGAAAGTGGTGTCTCGCAAAGACAGTTTTGTGGCAAAAATAATAATAGAAAAGCTGATGGAAATATATATATATCGTCGGATTTCAAACACTTGTATCTTTTTCGTTATAAGCTCGTTTTCTACGTTCTTTATATCCCCGCGAAGGTATTCAAGTATACTTTAGGTTTTTCAAGGTCTCGGCTAGTTTAGATGTCTAGATCTCAGTTTTCTTAACTAGAAAATCGGGACAGATTCATATTTCAGAAAATATAGTTTTTGTCGTAAATCTTGGAAATAACATATCTTTTTCGTCGTAACTCGGATTTTATCCCCGTTTTCGGCCATAGTTTCGTCTCGGAATGTATTTTCTAAGTCTTTGGTCCAAAGTTACACTCTAGACCCTGAGTTTCCCACGTTTTGCAAATAGGGACAGTAGGTAATATATAGTTTCAAAAATCGATTTTCCTAGTTAGTAACTTGTTCAAGGCTTAACCAAACTATCTCAAATCAATTCCACAAATACCTAATCCTACCATACACCTTCTTAGGGTGTCATGGGGTCCTAAACATCACCAATCTTGGTGGATCTCATGAGATTTCTAATAAAAATTGTAGATCTATGTTTATAAAGAAAAGAAATAAGTAATAAGTGGTATGGATCATACATACTTGCATGTTTTACCAATATATCTTGAAAATACATAAAAAAATATAAAGTAAATGAAAGTATGAAACGATCAAAAGTGTTCTTGAAGCTTACTTGAATATTTAATGAATTTTGGAGATGATTATGTAAGAAACCTTGGGATTTTTATTTCAAAATCTAAGCAAGGAGTATAAATGAGACTTGATCATGACTTGATCTTCCAAATTTTATGGTTTCTTCTTGTTTCTTGATCTAGGCCGATTCACACACAAAAAGGGAGGAAGAAGAGAGCATTTTGCTTGAGTTTGTTTGGTGTAAAAATGAAGAAATGAAGTATTTATGTATATATATATGGCCTTGGTCAAAAATATCTTGCTAGGGGCAAGATCCATGTTTTAAGGGGCTAGGGGCGGATTTTAGGGGGATTGGGAATGGGAGGAAAGACTTTTATAAGATTTGCAAGACTTTGTTAAGATTTAGGTTAGATATTTTTAGTTTTAGGGGATATCGGGTACCGAGTTAACTAAAAATAAATCATGACGCGATGAAATAAAATATGACGAAGTTGTAAAAGTTGTAAAATATTATTCCTGATGATAATCGGGTGTTAAAATAATTATCGTGTTGAAATTTCGCAAACCGACAGAGTTATAAGCTCCGACCGTGAAATATAGTAATTGATTTCAAAACACCGGGTAAATTAATAATATAATTTTTATATCATTATAATAAGTATGAAAATATGTTAGGATCGTAGTCGGGAGTATTGGGTATACGTTCGTAGTAAAAACTGAGTGGTAACGTTAATTACAAATTAAGCATACGTATATAGAAATAATGCATATCCGTGTAGGGCCTAAAATGTGATGATGATGTAACCGAGGATATGTAGACTACTCCAGTCTATATGACGTGTCATTAATGAATGATACATGAATTCACAGCGAAACCACATTGGTTACGCGAATTTGAAGACTCGTAAACTCAGTTTACGATGAAATGAACGGCAATCGTGAATAGTGATTTCCTTCCGGAAATGAATAGTGTCATATGAATAGTAAAATTTTGAAACACTTCTCGGAATCACAAACTGACTCCAAAAACGATGAATAGTAAAATTATGAATAGGGACCGGTGAATAGTAAATGATGAATAGTGAATAGGATAAATGTCCTGAAAATGCGGTTTGTTACAGTCTCACCCCCTTAAAAGGAACTTCGTCTGAAGTTCAGTTTGTGTTGGTCTCTGAAGTTGTATTGGTGAAAAGGTGATGATTTTTATCGTGTATACTACTGAGCTCTGTAACACCCCCAATTCATGTTGCAGCAGAATTCAACTTGGGTGTTACTCGATGGCACAACAGTCATAATAATAGAAAACGATCTCTAAACGAATCGTAATAAAAAGAGTTGTCATTCATATTATTCAAATATATCAAAGTTTACATAGTGAGGTCCCAAAATGTTGCATTGTTTCAAAACACATCAATATAAAGTCTATGATGTTTTTATAGAATGACATAATTGTTTATAGCCTTCTTCCTTCGGTACGTGCCCTTCCCGCTCCATTCTTGATTATCATGGACCTGAAATACATGCTTAAGAGGTCAACACAAAGGTTGAGTGAAATTCATAGAGTTTGTTTAACGGTTGAACACAATATGTTGGTAGTAATGAGTTAATTAGACTCATACTCATGTTAGAAAACAAAACAGTTATTATTATGTACTAAGCTCATGCAACCAATACGTTAACGGGTACCAATATCAATCGGCGGTTATGTTGCCCCGGTAAGTACTTTGCCGTCATACTTAATATTTCAAATATAGTGCATTCGTTTGAACTAACTGCTCAAACAAATGGGATTCGTCAATCCCAATAGGCCTATTCACAATACTCGCGCTCACTAATACTAGTGATTAAATGGTTCATGATGGGGCCTAGGATTGGCAAGGTAGGTACTTAGTAATAATAAAACAATCAGGCAGCATACAGTTTCAAAGCATTGTGTTCGGTTTAAAAGTAGCATGTATTCCCCCCAAGGGTTTATAAAACATTGAAGTAATGTAAAGTGGGGCTATGAACTCACCTTAAGTACGATAGCAAATAATGAAGGTGATGATCGGATCGTGTAGGTTTCTACGAGCAACCTAGAATAGAATGTTGCGACTTAGGATTTGTGTAAAGAATATAACGGAGTGCCTATATATATGTTTTGCATTATAGTCCATGATGAGGTATGATGTTTATTTGTAAGTCTTTGAAAGAAAGATTTATGAACATGTATGTTTTGGTATATCGTTTACTACCGTTCGGGCTAACATATTTCAGAAGTTATGTTAGTAAGCGTTCGAGGAGCCAGGACACTTTAACTCGTAAATCCACAACTCATCTCGACGGCTTACATAATGAACTCCTCACATGAAGCTCCCTACTATTGTAGTAGTTGATAAAGTATATAGATATAAGTTTTGATCCGAAAACGTTACATGTCCGATATTTGGATAAACTTAGGAAAGTTTATGGTACATGAAGATTGTTATTAGGGTTTGATTCATAAGTTTTGTATGACCATTTGTCTTGGTAAAATCTCATGGTTTCCTTTTAGGTGAAGTAGATACAAATTACTTGTTCATGTTATCGCCAATTTCATTGTTTCATGTTTACGCCTTTGTAAGTTGGTTTGGTCATTTCGTCATGGCCTAGCCATGACCTTTGGTCCTTGTTCCAAGGTCATGTTACACAACCTTGGCTCTAGCCATGGTGGGGGTCTTGGTTATAGGTCATAATACCTTTTATTCCTTTGAAAGTATGACAATAACTTAGTGACTTAAAATATGTAAATAGCTGTTAAGAAAACTGAGAAATATCTCACTCAGAAGGCGTTTTCAAGGCTTGAGCCTCTTTGTTCCTGAATGAAAACATGATTCCGGACAACTTTCGTGTTTTAACTTTTTCATGAATCGGACCAGAAAGGCCTCTTTTTGCGTGTTTTAGGTTCTGTCACAGAAATCACAGAAACATTTAGGCAGTTTTGCCGGAAATCTTTGGTAACTTCAAATCGCCATAACTTTTGACTCGTTTACTCTTTTTAGGTGGTTCAAATTGCTATGGTTTTCTCGTTAAGTCCTCTAATATAATATGTAATAATCCAATATAAATTTTTTACCATTTTGATCAGGTTATACCAAGATATTCACTAGTTTGCTTGTTTTAGTAACTTGTTTCAATAAGTCATTACAACAACATCTTTTACTCATCATGATTCATCATGGACATAATTACAACACATAATATAGCAAGAATAACATATAAATGAGATGAACATGATAAATAAACAAGAAGCATGTTAGGTTTAGGCTTACAACTTTAGGCTTTCTAATTAAAGAAAGGAGTAACTAGTAAGGAAATGGACTTTGATTGACAAGCTTCAACCCTTTTCACTTCAAGCAACCTTTCTACTCTTAGTATTCTTGAAAGATAGATGATAAAGGTTGAGGTGTATTGAGTAGATTTAAACTCAAGAGAAAACACCAAGTATGTTAGGGTTTGGAAGATTTTTGGTAAGAAATAAGCTATCTAGGGTTTCTATACTTGAACTTCACTTGAACCTTGCAACAAATTAGAAAGAAATAAGCTAAGGAGAGAGTGTTGTGGTGTGTTTGATGGCCGGCCAAGGGAAGAGAGGGAGAGGGGTATTTATACCCTAATGAGGAGGTTAGTTTTCATGAGATATTTTGCCAAAAATCCACATGTATGCATCCTAGATCACAAGGCATGAGATCAAGCCACCCAAGGGTGTGACTACCCCCCCCATTGGCGGTTCAAAAACAGATAAGGAGGGTAGGTGGCTTGGCTTGGTATTATCCTTGGTTATTAGATGCATTTTGACTCCGGGAAATGCCAACCGTAAATGATTAGGCCTCAAAACGTAAAACCGGGTGTCATAAAATTATGAAACTTTAAAGTATTGTTAGAAATGTTCATAAGTCCCATAATAAAATATAAAATGGGTGATAAGTTCCATTTGGGTGGTAAAACCTGCTAAAAGCTGGAAACACGGGTCTAAAACGCGTAATACGTAAAATGTACGAATATTGCGTAAAACTGAGAAAAGTAAAATGTTACTTTTCTAATATGCTAAAAATGATTTAAAATGATTTATAATGTCTAGACTGGGCTCAGTCCGGTGTCGGTTGGTGTTAAATGTCTTTTAGACATCAAACCGGAAGCCTAAAAATCAAGGAATGATTTATAAAATCAAGGAATGATTTTTAGTCAATGGAGGAGGGAAAAATATGTTGACTTATTTAAATAAGTTGAAAGCTCAAATCATCTTAGAAATGCGGTGCAGGTAAAGGCTAGGGTTACGGCTGAGTAAAAACGCGTAAAACTGAAAATTCCAGTTTTTCACGGCCGAAGTTTATTTGGGCCATGATTTTTCTCAGTCATGATTTATTCTCAAATAAATCATAAGTGTGTTAAACATTTTTCTGATGTGGGGTCACCTGACGGGATCAAATTTCGTTGTGCGTAGAATTTCTGATTGACGTTTTGCCCTAAAACGGGTAATTCTGTGTAATCCCTTAATAACTTTCACGAAAATGATCTGACGAGTGTCAAACATTTAATTTGTCATGAAAATGATTTATCACTCGAGAATATGAAATAAAAATCAACTTTCGGGAAAAATTCAGAAAGAAATGAATAGTAAAAATGAATAGTAACATGAATAGTAAAATTTTCCGAAAATAGAAATTAACCTGAAATTGCGAATTGTTACAGTCTCCACCCCATATGAGAGCTCCGTCCCGGAGATCAATTTACGTTGGAGGTAGAAGCTTCGTTGGTAAAAAGATGTGGGTATTTCTTACGTATCTGGTCCTCTCGTTCCCATGTGTATTCAGGACCACGTCGTGAGTTCCAACGAACTTTGATAATTGGTATACGGCTTTGTTTGAGTTGTTTGACCTCTCGGTCCATGATTTCTACGGGTTCCTCAACAAATTGAAGATCGTCATTGAGTTGAATTTCATCGAGTGGAATCACAAGTGATTCATCCGATAAGCATTTCTTTAGATTAGATACATGGAAAGTGGGGTGTACACTACTGAGTTCTGATGGAAGCTCAAGTCTGTACGCCACAGGGCCAACCCTGGCTAGGATTTTAAATGGTCCGATGTATCTGGGGTTTAGTTTTCCTCGTTTACCGAATCGTATCAAGCCCTTCCAAGGCGATACCTTTAGCATAACCCTATCTCCGACTTGGAATTCTAGGGGTCTGCGTCGTGTGTCGGCATAACTTTTCTGTCGATCTCTTGCGGCTTGTAATCGACTTCTGATTTGTACAATCTTATCCGTTGTTTCACGGATAAGTTCTGGTCCAGTGAGTTGAACTTCTCCCACTTCAGCCCAACAAGCAGGTGAACGACACTTTCGACCGTAAAGTGCTTCAAATGGAGCTGCTTTAATACTTGTATGATAGCTGTTGTTGTAGGAAAATTCGACTAATGGTAAATGAGTATCCCATCCTTTTCCAAAGTCTATTATACATGCTCGAAGCATGTCTTCAAGAGTTTGGATGGTTCGTTCACTCTGACCATCGGTCTGAGGGTGATATGCTGTACTCATGTCTAGATTTGTTCCAAAGGCGTCTTGGAGTGACTGCCAGAAATTGGAAGTAAATCTACCATCTCTGTCGGATATGATGGATATCGGTGCACCATGTCTTGAGACTATTTCTTTGACGTACAGTCGGGTTAGTTGTTCCATTTTGTAAGTCTCTTTGATTGGTATAAAGTGTGCGGATTTTGTAAGGCGATCAACTATGACCCAAATGGAGTCATAACCGCTTGATGTTTTTGGGAGCTTGGTAATGAAGTCCATAGTAATTCTTTCCCATTTCCAGGTAGGAATTTCTGGTTGTTGCAATGGACCGGATGGTTTTTGGTGTTCGGCTTTTACTTTGGAGCAGGTAAGACATTTGCTAACGTTTGTTGCAATGTCGGCTTTCATGTTCGGCCACCAATAGAGTAACTTAAGATCATGATACATTTTATCAGATCCTGGATGTATGGAGTATTTAGACTTATGTGATTCATGCATGATCAAGTCTCGTAGGCCACCATAAAGTGGTAACCAACTTCGACCTTGGAAGCATAGAGTTCCATCTGAACGGGTTTCGAATTTCTTTTGTATCATGCCATCCAACCTCTCCTTTTGGATGTCTTCTTGTTTCACCGCCTCAGCTTGAGCGTGAAGGATTTGGGTAGGAAAGTTGGAATTTATGGTTAAAACTAAGGCTCGGACTCGTAATGGTTTAACCCGTTCCTTTCGGCTTAGTGCGTCGGCTACTACGTTTGCTTTTCCTGGGTGATAACGAATGTCGCAGTCATAATCACTAAGTAATTCCAACCAACGACGTTGTCGCATGTTTAGTTCTTTTTGGTCCAAAATGTGTTGTAGACTTTTATGATCGGTGTACACAGTACATCTAGTACCGTATAGATAGTGTCTCCAGATTTTTAGTGCAAAGACCACAGCTCCTAACTCTAAGTCATGAGTGGTGTAATTTTCCTCATGAACCTTGAGTTGTCTTGATGCATAAGCTATGACCTTATCGCGTTGCATCAATACGGCACCTAACCCTTGGTGCGATGCATCACAATAGACTACAAAATCTTCTATCCCATCGGGCAATGCTAGGATAGGAGCACTACAAAGTTTCTGTTTGAGGGTTTGGAAAGCTTTTTCTTCGTTTTCATCCCACACGTATTTCTTGTCTTTCTGAGTTAGCTTAGTCAAAGACTTTGCTATTGAGGAAAATCCTTCAATAAACCTTCGGTAATACCCGGCTAAACCCAGAAATTGCCGAATTTCTGTAGGTGTGGTAGGTGTTGGCCAGTTTTTGATAGCTTCAATTTTAGCGGGATCGACATGTAAACCGGTCTTGTCAATCACATGCCCAAGGAATTGTACGGATTGAATCCAAAATTCGCATTTGGAAAACTTCGCATACAATTTCTCTTCCTTGAGTAGTCCTAAAATTGTTCTCAGGTGTTCTTTGTGTTCTACTTCGTTTTTGGAATAAATGAGAATGTCGTCTATGAATACGATCACGAATTTGTCCAAATATGGTTTACACACCCGATTCATGAGATCCATGAATACTGCCGGTGCATTTGTTAACCCAAATGGCATCACTTGGAATTCGTGGTGACCATATCGTGTCCTAAAGGCTGTTTTTGGAATGTCTTCATCACGAACTCTAACTTGGTGGTAACCTGAACGTAGGTCAATTTTTGAGTAATAGGTTGAACCTTGTAATTGATCGAATAAATCATCAATTCTTGGTAGTGGGTATCGGTTCTTTATGGTTAATTTGTTTAGTTCACGATAGTCAATACACATGCGTAATGACCCGTCTTTCTTTTTCACGAATAAAACTGGAGCTCCCCAAGGTGAGGAACTAGGTCGAATAAATCCCTTGTCCGCAAGTTCTTGTAATTGATTTGATAGCTCTTGCATCTCTGAAGGTGCTAGCCGGTATGGTGCGCGGGCAACTAGCGCCGCTCCTGGTATTAAATCAATTCTGAACTCTATTTGACGATTTGGTGGTAGTCCGGGTAAGTCTTCTGGAAAGACTTCAGGAAACTCGCGGGCAATAGGAACATCTTCGAGACGTTTTTCATCGGTTTTCTTTTCTGTTACGTGGGCTAAGAAAGCATAACATCCCTTCTCAACGTACTTCATGGTTTTGATACATGAGATGATGTTTATTCGGGTTCCACTTTGATCACCACGAATGATCAAAGTTTCATTGTCACATGGAATGTGCACAACTCTTTCACCACAAATAATGTTAGCTTGATGTTTAGACAACCAATCCATGCCAATAACAACATCGAAACTTCCGAGTTCGATTGGCATAAGATTGATGTTAAAGGGGTGGTCTAAGAGATTAAGGGTACAGTTTGGGATTACGGTATTGGTATTTACTAAGTCACCGGTAGCTAGCTCAACATTATAACTAGTGGTTAAAGTAATTGATGGAATATCAAGTAAAGGCGCAATTCTAGTAGATATAAAGCTCATATCAGCACCAGAATCGAATAATACTTTAACAGGAATATTATTGAGTAGGAACGTACCGGTAACCACGTTCGGGTCCTGGTGTGGTTCTTCCTTTCCTATGACATAGGCTCTAGCACGAGCACCCCCGCCTTGGGGTCCTTGGTTTTGAGGACAGTTGTTCTTATAGTGTCCCCTTTCACCACACCCGAAACATGTAACTATGGGCTGTGTGTTAGCCCCAGTAGCTATACCCTTGCCCCTACAATCCTTGGCAAGATGTCCGGGCTTTTGGCACTTGTGGCATTTGGCCGGGCAAGGACCTTCGTGATGGTAGTTACACTTGGTACATTGTGGTTGATTACCCACGTACCTACCACCAGCTGGAGCAGCAACATAAGCCGTCGCGGCTTCCTGTCTCTTGTTCTGTTGATTGTGGTGGTTGTTGTTTCGGGTTTGGTTGTTGTTGTTGTTATTATTCCCACGGTTACCATCATATGGTCGTTTGTTGTTGTTGTTCTTGTTGTTGTTGTTGTTACGGTAGTGGGAATTGTTGGGATTGTTGGCATTGCTGTTGTTGGAGTTGTTGGTGTTGTTGTTGGTGTTGAGGTTGTTTTGTTTGCGGGTTTCCGACATACGTACCACTTGATCCATGAGACTACGGGACATCCGCATAGCCTCATCAAGTTCTTTGGGATTTGCCGAAGTCACATTCCCCTGTATGCTTGAGGGAAGTCCCCAAATATACCTTTCCAACAACTTTTCCTTTGGGGAAACCATTGATGGACAAAGTATCCTCAGTTCCTGGAATCTACGGTTGTAGGTCATGATATCATTTCCCTTAACCGTATGATCCCAGAACTCAACTTCCAACTTTTGTATCTCACTACGTGGACAGTATTCCTTGACCATCATTTGTTTCAAATTAGCCCAAGTAATTTTGTAGGCATTCTCAATGCCCATGGGTTGAGCAATTGAGTTCCACCAGGACAAGGCCTCATTCAACAGAGTACTTGTGGCATACTGAACTTTATCCCCCTCGATACATTTACTAACAATGAACACCGACTCCGCCTTTTCAAACCAACGGGTCAAACCCACAGCCCCTTCAATACCCTTGAATTTGAGGGGTTCACATTTCAGGTAGGAAATGAACGAGCAACCCTTTGGTACTGTAGTAACATTGGTCACCGGAGGGGTAGGTCCTCCAAGGTTAAGACTGGCAATTCTTGCAGCCTCTGCAGCTATAGCAGCTTCCGCAGCAGTGGCGGCTTCTGCGGCTGCTGCAGCATCAGCAGCTGCTGCAGCATCAGCGGCTGCTGCAGCATCAGCAGCACCAGTAGCTGGGTCGGCATTGGCAGCTGCTGCAGCTGCTGCAGCTACGGCTGCTCTTTCCGCGATAAGTGCTGCATTGACACTATCCTTTACCAGTTTGCGGATGGCGGCTTGCGTCATCGTTGATGGTGGGGTCTTTTTCTTTGGCGCCATGGTTCTATTGTTCAAAAGATACGTTGTAATTAGAGAGTTGTGAAATGAGCACAATTTGATAAGGATGATAGGATAATAATGTTGAAACTTAAAAACATAACACATGATGGTATATAAAACAAGAGTTTTATTTATATAACGTTGATTACAAAATCGAACTTATTACAAGTTCATTCAAAACTTACTAACTGATACTTTCAGTTAGTAATTACAACGTTGTACAAAAGCTAACTAGTACTATAACACTAGTCTAACGACGGTTGGGAGGTTGTTGTTGTCCGGACGGATTATTAATTCCGCGTGTTGCTAACACATCGACACTTTCATTCGGACGGTATTCTTTGACATCCTTTCGGTATAGCCTTTGTTGTATGGAACTCATTTGAGTTTGCATTCCACACAAATCATTCCTAAGTTGATACCTATCAAAGTTTGCAACATCTAACCGGATTTCGGCGGTATTTAGGCGGTGAAGTAGTTTATGAATTTGTACCGCATCCTGTTCTTGGGCCCTCTCAACCAAAGTGAGTCTATCCTTGACATTATCCAAGCCAGTCAAAGGATTTAAGACTACTTCCCCAACATGAGTCGAGTCACTCTTCACGTAGTTCATGTCAAGCTTAAACCAATATAGGTCGTCTCGAGCATTCATGGCATCCATTCTAGCAGAATTTACCTTGGACATACATTCGTGCATTTGAGTTGCCATACATTTAACTTTGAGTTGGGTTAGGTTGAGAGCTTGTTTCAAAGAGTAGATTTCGTATTGAGCTGAGTTTGCGAACATATGTGTAAATGTAGATGTTCCGCCGGTTTGGTAAGTAGATTTCGGAATTTGAGCTGGAGTGGTACAGTTAGATTCGGATGAAATTGGTGAAACCGGAGGTGGAGATGTCAATGGTGATAGATGTGGCACTACTAATAGTTCCTCCGCTTCCTCATCGATGCCTTCGATGTCAACATCCATTTCAGGATCCTCTTCGTACTCATCGATATTTATGTCCAAATCCATTTCAGGATCTTCGTCCGAATCTATTTCATTGTCTAGATCCTCATAAGGTATTTCCTCATCGTCATAGTCAATTTGTTCAAAGTAAGGATCATCGGGTCCGGGAAGAATTGGTAAATACTCGGGCATAGCATGAAGATGATCGGGAGATGGAGGTGCGGACATGATGTCTACAATTTATGATGTCAAAAATAATCAAATGTTTATGGAAAATGTTCAAACTAAGGAAATGTGCATATGACAATATACAAATATGTTCATGTAGGATAACATGTGTAATAAGTCCATAATCTTCTGGAGGACGGAAGGCACGAAGAGCGGAAGGCTATAAAAATGTTTTTGCTTGTTATTGTAGTTATAGTTTAGGTCTCACTTAGACCCGTTTCTCTATAACCATGGCTCTGGTACCAATCTGTAACACCCCCAATTCATGTTGCAGCAGAATTCAACTTGGGTGTTACTCGATGGCACAACAGTCATAATAATAGAAAACGATCTCTAAACGAATCGTAATAAAAAGAGTTGTCATTCATATTATTCAAATATATCAAAGTTTACATAGTGAGGTCCCAAAATGTTGCATTGTTTCAAAACACATCAATATAAAGTCTATGATGTTTTTATAGAATGACATAATTGTTTATAGCCTTCTTCCTTCGGTACGTGCCCTTCCCGCTCCATTCTTGATTATCATGGACCTGAAATACATGCTTAAGAGGTCAACACAAAGGTTGAGTGAAATTCATAGAGTTTGTTTAACGGTTGAACACAATATGTTGGTAGTAATGAGTTAATTAGACTCATACTCATGTTAGAAAACAAAACAGTTATTATTATGTACTAAGCTCATGCAACCAATACGTTAACGGGTACCAATATCAATCGGCGGTTATGTTGCCCCGGTAAGTACTTTGCCGTCATACTTAATATTTCAAATATAGTGCATTCGTTTGAACTAACTGCTCAAACAAATGGGATTCGTCAATCCCAATAGGCCTATTCACAATACTCGCGCTCACTAATACTAGTGATTAAATGGTTCATGATGGGGCCTAGGATTGGCAAGGTAGGTACTTAGTAATAATAAAATAATCAGGCAGCATACAGTTTCAAAGCATTGTGTTCGGTTTAAAAGTAGCATGTATTCCCCCCAAGGGTTTATAAAACATTGAAGTAATGTAAAGTGGGGCTATGAACTCACCTTAAGTACGATAGCAAATAATGAAGGTGATGATCGGATCGTGTAGGTTTCTACGAGCAACCTAGAATAGAATGTTGCGACTTAGGATTTGTGTAAAGAATATAACGGAGTGCCTATATATATGTTTTGCATTATAGTCCATGATGAGGTATGATGTTTATTTGTAAGTCTTTGAAAGAAAGATTTATGAACATGTATGTTTTGGTATATCGTTTACTACCGTTCGGGCTAACATATTTCAGAAGTTATGTTAGTAAGCGTTCGAGGAGCCAGGACACTTTAACTCGTAAATCCACAACTCATCTCGACGGCTTACATAATGAACTCCTCACATGAAGCTCCCTACTATTGTAGTAGTTGATAAAGTATATAGATATAAGTTTTGATCCGAAAACGTTACATGTCCGATATTTGGATAAACTTAGGAAAGTTTATGGTACATGAAGATTGTTATTAGGGTTTGATTCATAAGTTTTGTATGACCATTTGTCTTGGTAAAATCTCATGGTTTCCTTTTAGGTGAAGTAGATACAAATTACTTGTTCATGTTATCGCCAATTTCATTGTTTCATGTTTACGCCTTTGTAAGTTGGTTTGGTCATTTCGTCATGGCCTAGCCATGACCTTTGGTCCTTGTTCCAAGGTCATGTTACACAACCTTGGCTCTAGCCATGGTGGGGGTCTTGGTTATAGGTCATAATACCTTTTATTCCTTTGAAAGTATGACAATAACTTAGTGACTTAAAATATGTAAATAGCTGTTAAGAAAACTGAGAAATATCTCACTCAGAAGGCGTTTTCAAGGCTTGAGCCTCTTTGTTCCTGAATGAAAACATGATTCCGGACAACTTTCGTGTTTTAACTTTTTCATGAATCGGACCAGAAAGGCCTCTTTTTGCGTGTTTTAGGTTCTGTCACAGAAATCACAGAAACATTTAGGCAGTTTTGCCGGAAATCTTTGGTAACTTCAAATCGCCATAACTTTTGACTCGTTTACTCTTTTTAGGTGGTTCAAATTGCTATGGTTTTCTCGTTAAGTCCTCTAATATAATATGTAATAATCCAATATAAATTTTTTACCATTTTGATCAGGTTATACCAAGATATTCACTAGTTTGCTTGTTTTAGTAACTTGTTTCAATAAGTCATTACAACAACATCTTTTACTCATCATGATTCATCATGGACATAATTACAACACATAATATAGCAAGAATAACATATAAATGAGATGAACATGATAAATAAACAAGAAGCATGTTAGGTTTAGGCTTACAACTTTAGGCTTTCTAATTAAAGAAAGGAGTAACTAGTAAGGAAATGGACTTTGATTGACAAGCTTCAACCCTTTTCACTTCAAGCAACCTTTCTACTCTTAGTATTCTTGAAAGATAGATGATAAAGGTTGAGGTGTATTGAGTAGATTTAAACTCAAGAGAAAACACCAAGTATGTTAGGGTTTGGAAGATTTTTGGTAAGAAATAAGCTATCTAGGGTTTCTATACTTGAACTTCACTTGAACCTTGCAACAAATTAGAAAGAAATAAGCTAAGGAGAGAGTGTTGTGGTGTGTTTGATGGCCGGCCAAGGGAAGAGAGGGAGAGGGGTATTTATACCCTAATGAGGAGGTTAGTTTTCATGAGATATTTTGCCAAAAATCCACATGTATGCATCCTAGATCACAAGGCATGAGATCAAGCCACCCAAGGGTGTGACTACCCCCCCCATTGGCGGTTCAAAAACAGATAAGGAGGGGAGGTGGCTTGGCTTGGTATTATCCTTGGTTATTAGATGCATTTTGACTCCGGGAAATGCCAACCGTAAATGATTAGGCCTCAAAACGTAAAACCGGGTGTCATAAAATTATGAAACTTTAAAGTATTGTTAGAAATGTTCATAAGTCCCATAATAAAATATAAAATGGGTGATAAGTTCCATTTGGGTGGTAAAACCTGCTAAAAGCTGGAAACACGGGTCTAAAACGCGTAATACGTAAAATGTACGAATATTGCGTAAAACTGAGAAAAGTAAAATGTTACTTTTCTAATATGCTAAAAATGATTTAAAATGATTTATAATGTCTAGACTGGGCTCAGTCCGGTGTCGGTTGGTGTTAAATGTCTTTTAGACATCAAACCGGAAGCCTAAAAATCAAGGAATGATTTATAAAATCAAGGAATGATTTTTAGTCAATGGAGGAGGGAAAAATATGTTGACTTATTTAAATAAGTTGAAAGCTCAAATCATCTTAGAAATGCGGTGCAGGTAAAGGCTAGGGTTACGGCTGAGTAAAAACGCGTAAAACTGAAAATTCCAGTTTTTCACGGCCGAAGTTTATTTGGGCCATGATTTTTCTCAGTCATGATTTATTCTCAAATAAATCATAAGTGTGTTAAACATTTTTCTGATGTGGGGTCACCTGACGGGATCAAATTTCGTTGTGCGTAGAATTTCTGATTGACGTTTTGCCCTAAAACGGGTAATTCTGTGTAATCCCTTAATAACTTTCACGAAAATGATCTGACGAGTGTCAAACATTTAATTTGTCATGAAAATGATTTATCACTCGAGAATATGAAATAAAAATCAACTTTCGGGAAAAATTCAGAAAGAAATGAATAGTAAAAATGAATAGTAATATGAATAGTAAAATTTTCCGAAAATAGAAATTAACCTGAAATTGCGAATTGTTACAAGCTCTAACAAGGTTCAAGTCTGACGGCCACTAGGCCTACTTTGTCTGAAAATATTGAATGGTCCAATGTATCTCGGGTTTAACTTTCTGATTTTTATTTTTTATTTATTTATTTATTTATTTATTTTTGAATGGTATCATGCCTTTCTTAGGCAGAACTTTCAACATGGCTCTACCACTAAGTTGAAATTATAAGAGTTTACAACTTATCGAATTTGTAACTGGTTCTTGATTTGTAGGAAATTCCAGGTTATTTCATGAATGCTTACTGAACTAGTGAGTTGAGTTTTTCAAAATTTTGATCCGTCAATGGATGTTGGCACTTCGACCATAGGGTGCTTCTAATGGTGTAGTCTCTAAGCTCGTGTGTTAATTATGGTTATAAAGGAATCTGATTTATGGCAAATGGTTAATCCAACCATCTCTAGAGTCAATCACTCATGCTCTGAGCATGTCTTCCTATGTTTGAATCAATCTCAAATTCCGACCATTGGTCTGTAGATGATAGTTGGTGTGGTTCCAAAGGAATCTTAATGTAATCGCTAGGAGTTTGAGGTGAATTAAATTCCTCTATTAGAAGTAATTGAAATGGATATCATGAATCTTGTGGAGAAACTTACAAGGTTAAGTCCGTCAAAGGGTGTTGTTGAAAATAATAGATTAGGATAAGGTTGTGATCCTCCGCAGGATGTCATGAATTGAGTCTCTCTCCACCTACGATGCTTAGTCTCCATTACTAAGATTTTCCACAAGTTATATGTCATCAAATCACAAAATCTTAAATGTATAAGTGATGTAATATACTGATTGATTTTTCAAAGTTTGTTTTGAGATCATGTGTTTTGTTCATAAACCTTCCCTGAATAAATGAATTTACAACTTTAAGCAAACGGCTTTCCAAGTAACATTTTACTTGATGTTTCAAAATTTAATAGTTATGCAAGATAGGACAATTTTCCACATGAGGTGGATAATATGGTTTACCGAAGATCGATGTTTAAAAATTTCCTAACATTCAATAGTTTTGTAAAAGATTAGCCAAAAAGGAATTTGCTTATTGATGTGTGGGAATCGCAACAGGCTTTACCTCTCGAGGGATCTCGAGAAGCTTACAACCCCCACCAGGCAGTGTACCTGATCGTTGTAGTATAGTATAGTGACAAGTACCGGGGGATTGATCGTTCAGCTTAAGAATAGTGTCGCTAGGATTAGAAAGCCTAAATACTAGTTCTAAAGATGAGGGATGATTATTTTTGTATTTTTATAATTTTTAGAAAGCAAATAAAAATGTCGGGTTTTAGAAGAGTGGGCGGAATTAGTTGCTATTCAACTAACCCAATACTAAGATGCAATCAAAATAAAATACTAGAAATAAAAAATAAGCTAATTTATACTAAAGTTGTGAGCAGTAACTGGAGAAAATGTGTTTACTTAGATTTCACTACTCCCTAGATATCTTTTACACGTTAATTACTTGTTATAATTGCATGGATGACGGATCGTATTCCTTAATACCATTCATGGGGTGGCACACATAACTCCCCAATTCTATGAGCTCTTATCTCCTCCTACACCATGCCCAGCACAACTATAGGGATTGTAAACAGTGGCTCATGCATTAAATACAACCAATAAAGACCTAGTGCGCGTTGGTTCATGTTTCTTAAGACGTTCAAGCATGTTACCAATTGCAGATCTGCCAGTTTTCTTAAGCCTAACATATAAATCATTCATCCACAACAAGAATAAACAAGTAATCAACACATAATCAATATCTAGGTTTCATTAGATCTAAGCAAACACAAAGGAGATTTAGCCTAGCATGATAGAATTAAGACAAGAACATGATATAGACAACCAACACATAGACATATTGATTGAATTAGAAGAACACTTATCTTGATTAATCATGCAAGGTATCAAGGGGTTGGAACCCTTGAAAAACCTGTAAAGTTACACCAAAATCGTCCTTAGGGTTTCTCCCAAAACTTCTCTCTTTAATGTGAAAAATTAGAAAACTATATATAGAAAAATAGGTTTGACGGCGTCAAGAGTAATCTTGTGACGCCGTCACCTCGCCGCCAAAACTCTTCTCGGACTGCCTAGATCTACTTCTGACGCCGTCAAGACTAATATACTTCTAGGCCGTCATGACTCTTTTACTCTTGACGCCCTTCCTACGTGACGCCGTCAAAACTCTTCTGGGTCGTCATGGAAATTCATGAAATTTGCTCTTGACGCCGTCAAGGATTTGCTCTTGACGCCGTCACCTACTGTTCCCAGCATGGAAAATTAAGACTTTGGCGTTTTCTTCACTTTTATGCTCCAAAAACGTCCGAATTGCTTCCTTTTCCAGATTTCACTCCCAAAGTACCTAAAATCACAAAAGGAACGATTTAGGGCAATATTTGATCAAATAAATTCGGATTCGGGCTTAAATGACCCCCTAAAAATGGATCATTTTTCGCCTCATCATATACCCTTACACTTGAGATTTGCTTGTCCTCAAGCAAATGCGCTTTTATTCTACTCAAAATACAAGTTAGGGGTCATTTAACACTAATATAAAAGTAATTACAACAAATAATCGTTCCACTAAAGACCAATAGACAAGCACGGAGGTCATACACAAGCACCTCACAAATAGTGTTTAGATACTCACATCTCTCGGGTGTAATAAAGTGTAAATTACAATATGGAAACGGAAGATATCTCTCACTACCTGTCATAGCAAAATAGATTACCATAGGCTTGGGAAAGGATCAAACCTCCACCACATGGCGTAAGCACCTAGGATAAACTATCAAAGAGGTCTTTTAAAGGGTTGTAACGTTAGGTGTAGGGATATGAAATACAAAGTTTTGTTGGATAAAGGGAGTTTTACTGGTGGCGAGTTAACAATCTTGGTTAATTACATGTACAATATGGCGTTGCTAAGCCAAGACTAGACTCGACTTAAGCTAATAAATAAAAAATAACAAAAACATAAAATGAACATAGAATGAAACGGGATGGTAGTCCGTATGTTTTTTCTCTTTTCCTTTTTCTTTTTTTTTTTCTTTTTTTCTCTTGATTTTTTCGATTTTTTTTTTTTTTTTTTTTTTTTTTTTTTTTTTTTTTTTTGGCATACACTCTTACCCTACCATCCAAAATAATACATCATAGGGGATGAGAATTCCCCTTACACTTGAATCTTTACATACTTTACATTAAACTAATCTAATGACTCGAATTAAGAAAATCAAAACACTTTGAGCACTTTTAAGATTAACGTACATATGGGGGTAATAAATGATGTTCTTCCCCATTACTTCATAAAATAAGTACTTACCCATGAGTCCCAATCGTCCCAAAACAATATGTACAAGGATATGACTCGACTTAGCAACCATGTAATCAATTAGAAAGTTAACTTAGGGTTTAACAAATAACAATAATGCACTAAAAATGAGCGCATACACGGAAGGCTAAGGCGATTTGGTTGTACATTTAAGTGGGGTGTAACAAATTCTTCCTTTAAGTAAAATGCTTAAAGTTAGAAACGAAAAGATAGGCTCGGAGGGGTGTACTAGGGGTTTCGTGTACTAAAAATGAGTACAACGCTAAGGGTGTGGGAAAATTAGTTGACTTAACTAGCCAAGTAATATGACTTAAATGGTCAAGTAATTATAATACGGGTTTAACACAAGGGTAATCCTAATGCCTCTTATCATGTAGTAAATCCTACCACACGAATGTAGTCTCACTAGCGGTCTCAGGATGCATCACTAACGCAAGTTCTAGAATCTAAATGCTACCGGTACACTCATAAGCACTAATAATGAATGCTTTTCCTATCAAATCTAAAGGCGAACCTCACATATTTGGGTGGAAAATTTTTCTGAATATACGGTTATGTGCTAGTCATACAATCTCCTATCCATGAGACGCTTGCTATGGCTAAAGCTTCACTCTTAAATGTTGTAAAAAATTTTAAATTTGGCGCTAAAGTGCATATGTAAGGTATCATCTTTTTACCATCCCCTTACACTTAAGATGAACATTGTCCCCAATGTTCAAGTAAAGAATGTAAAAGTGAAAAAGTAAAGAGAATGAAATCAAATACTCCCCTTATTCGCTCGGTATGGATAATAGGATGACCAGGTTAAATCTTCTTCCAAGAAAATGAACAATCAAAGCTTCCCTTCCAGAATATAAATCATCTTCTTGTCATACATAACCTGTAAAACCTGACAAAATAGACAAGACAACCTCGCGTAAAATCGGCGGCATCCTATATAAATTTCTAAATCCTAGAAAACAAGATAAGATATAATGCTTGTGGAATGAAGTTTGCAGATCTCCTGGAGATTATACAACTTAATAATTCACAAAAACCATAAGATTCCGTTAGAAAAACAAAACCGGTAAAATTTCCAGATTTTTAACTCCTGACGCCGTCAAGAGTAAAACCCCGACGCCGTCAGAATGGACCTGCAGAAATTCTTATGTTAAGTTTCCGGAAAATTTCTGGAAAAACTTGGTCCTACTTCCTGGAAAATCCTGCAAAACTTCATTATGACTCAATACAAGCATTTGACTCTAACAAATACGAATATACATGCTCATTTATTATTGTGGAGAATCATGATCGGTTTGTTTCTTAAAAACATATTTGGGGTTTCCCCTTACACTTATCTTTTGCAAAAAATACTTTTAGGTGGAGTTAAGACTAGGCCAAAACAACAAAGTAAAGTATTTCCACATTTTAGTTTAGAAACATGATCTACCAATAATAAAAATAAAGCATGCATACGGAAGCAAATAACAATCAAACAAATAAAATCACACAAAACATTGGTTGCCTCTCAAGAAGCGCTTTTCTTTATTTACGAGTCTTGTAGCTAGACTCAAGGCTATGGGTTACTACGTGACTTCATCATTGGTTCCATTCTCTAGGCTGTCTTCTAAACCAGTTTTGTACTCCGGACCTAGTTGTAAGCATTCTTTGTAGAAACCAAGCATTTTATTCTTTACATACTCTACTCCTCTACGTCTATCCTCCTCATTCCTATAATAAGCCGCTTGCTTGTGTTCTTTTTCGAAATTAGAGAGAAGGCGGTATTGTTCAATCTTGTAGGGCATTTGATAGGCAACCTCATCATTCTCTCCCTTAAATCTAACTATCCCTAAGGTCGGGTCATAACTCATCCTAGTGGCTTCAACAAATGGTTTTCCGAATACTATTTGGCTTAGGCAAGCATCTATCACCGGACGACTGTCTTCCACTATCATAAAATCGATTTCATAGGTGAGATTCCCTATAATCACATGTAATCCCTTCACTCTTCCTACAAAATTACTTATCAGATTCTTATCGGGCATTATCCTAAAATTAAGTTGCTTCTTCATCACCCAATTGTAATAGGTCCTAGTCATGATATTCACGGGGGATCTAAGGTCTATGTAAGCTTTTCATATATGCATGTGTCCAATATTGCATGGGATGTTAATGTTAGAGGGGTCTCCCATTTTGAGAAGGGGTGTGCCGAAGATATGTGGTCTCTCGGGACTATCGAATAGATCCTTATGGTACTCCTGCTCTTCCTCGGTGGGCAACTTATCAAAGTATTTTTCTATAGGCTCTACCTCCTCTAATTCCTCATCCTTATTAACTTCAACTTCCCTACTCTCATTCTTAATCTCGGCTTCTACTCTAACTTCACCCTTGTCACTCTCTTCTATCTCCTTATCAATTGGCTTAATAGTGACAACATTGACAAAGTGGACATGTTTGGACGATTAGGGATCCTTAATTTGGCTTCCACTATTGGTGTCCCTAGTGTCCTTCCTAGGTGTGATTAACGCTTGGTTGCTGAGGGCTTTCAACAAGTTGTCAATCTTGTTGGTCATCTCCGTTTGTTGTTGGTTGAATTCGGTTTCGAACCTAGTTATGCGAGCTTCTTGAGATTCCATGAACTTTGACATCAATCCTTCAAGATTGTTGGTACTACCATAGTTGTTAGAAGGATTGTTGTTGAAAGTACGGTTGGATGGTGGACCGTTTGGTTGGTAACGATTAGGCGGATTGGAAGAATTGGTTTGATTTTGTTTCCACCTAAGGTTTGGGTGATTTTTCCATGAGGGGTTGTATGAATCACCGTAAGTGTTTGGCTCGGGCTTGAAAGTGTACCACTTATCTCCCGCTTCGTCGGTACGCGTGGATGCGTAGTCCGCAAAAGCTGTTCCGGGGAGTTCCACACAATCACGAGTGTCATGGGGACCACTACATAATTCGCATGAAGAAGTGATTTTGTTCACTTGGCTTGAAGGCTTAGGAGCTTCGTAAGATTTCATGAGAAACTTGACTTGGTCCTCAAGTTCCATGATCCTACGGTCGGGAGTGCTAGAATTGTTCGAAGGCAAAGATATTGCCTTGACCGTTTTGTTCAAGTCACGGGGATCATTCCAACTTTCGTTGTCATAGAGAGCAAGATCTTCTATGAGTTCCCATGATTGTTCCGCACTAAGATCACGTAGCTTACCACCGCCCGATTGGTCAATGGCTCGCCTCGTGGAGATGTCGATATGGTCATAAAAAATTTGGACTTGGAGCCAAAGATCTATGCCATGATGAGGGACTTTTTGGAGTAAGTCCTTGAAACGAGTCCATGCTTCATAAAGAGATTCATTTTGACGTTGTTGGAACATCAAGATGTCATTTCTAAGCTTAGTAGTTCTCCCCGGTGGGAAAAATTGAGCAAGGAAACGAGTGGTGAGATCATCCCATGTGGTGATGGATCCTGCGGGTAAACGCTCAAGCCATTGACTAGCTTGATCCCGTAGAGAGAATTGGAATAGGCGTAAACGGGTAGTCTCTCTAGTTTCAACATCTAGGTCTATGGAATCTACGATTTTGAGAAAGTCCTTAAGATGTTGGTTTGGATCTTCGGAACGAAGTCCATGGAATGCACATCCGCTTTGCACCAACCGGATGGTGTCGGATCGCAAGGGGGTCACATTGGCTCCGGTGAGCTCAATGGTGTTTCGGTAGCCTTGGTGGCTAGGTCGGGAATACTCTCCTAAGGTTCGGGGCCTAAGGGGTTCTAATGGTGGGTTTTGTTGTGGTGGGATGACGGGTTCAAAGATGTTACCACCTTCCATGATGTCGGACGGTAAAGAGTTACGAAGAAAGGCACGAAGAAATGAGATAGACTAAAGAAGACCTAAAAATAAAAATAAAATCTTACTAGAAAGGAATCTAGCAAGTTGATGCGTGGGAATCGCACCTTGCTTTACCTCTCGAGGGATCTCGCGAGGCTTACAACCCCCACCAGGCAGTGTACCTGATCGTTGTAGTATAGTATAGTGACAAGTACCGGGGGATTGATCGTTCAGCTTAGGAATAGTGTCGCTAGGATTAGAAAACCTAATTAATAGTTCTAGAGATGAGAGATGATTATTTTTGTGTTTTTTTTATATTTTAAGAAAGCAAGTAAAATCTCTGGTTTTGAAGGAGTGGGCGGAATTAGTTGCTATTCAACTAATCCCAAAGCTAAGATATAATTAAAATAAAATAATGAAAATGAAATTAAACTAATTAAACTAAGGTTGTGAGCAGTAATTGGAGAAATTGTGTTTACTTAGACTTCACTACTCCCTAGATATCTTTTACATGTTAATTACTTGTTACACTTGTATGAATGACGGGTTGTATTCCTTAATACCATTCGTGGGGTGGCATACATAACTCCCCAACTCTATGAGCTCTTATCTCCTCCTACACCATGACCCAGCACAACTATAGGGATTGTAAACAGTGGCTCATGCATTAAATACAACCAATAAAGACCTAGTACGCCTCGGTTTATGTTTCTTAAGATGTTCAAGCATGTTACCATTTGGAGATCTGCCAGTTTTCTTAAGCCTAACATATAAATCATTCATTCAAAACAAGAATAGACAAGTAATCAACACATAATCAACATCTAGGTTTCATTAGATCTAAGCAAACACAAGAGAGATCTAGCCTAGCATAGTGGAATTGAGACAAGAACAAGAGATAAACAACCAACACATAGACATATTGATTGAATTGAAAGTACACTTATCTCAATTACAATGCAAGGTCTCAAGGGTTTGGAACCCTTGAAAAACCTGTGAAAGAGGCACCAAAATCGTCTTTAGGGTTTCACCAAAACTTCTCTCTCTTAATGAAAAAACTAGAAAACTATATATAGGAAAATCGTTCTGACGGCGTCAAGAGTTAAATCTGACGCCGTCACCTCGCCGCCATAAACTTCCTCGGACGCCCTAGATCCACTTGTGACGGCCTATGTGACGCCGTCACCACCCACGGTAAATTATTCTTGGCCACTTTGACGCCGTCACCTATCCATCTGACGCCGTCACCACCTTCGATATTTAATTCTTCATGTCTGACGCCGTCAAGCTTTTGGTCTTGACGCCGTCACCTTGTATCTTCAGCTTGGATTTTTGGTACTTTGTCGTTTTCTTCACTTTATGCTCCAAAAACGTCCAAAATAGCCTCTTTTCCAGAATTCACTCTCCAAACACCTAAAATCACAAAAGGAACGATTTAGGGCAATATTTGATCAAATAAAGTCGGATTCGTGCTTAAATGACCCCCTAAAAACGGATCATTTTTCGCCTCATCATATACCCTTACACTTGAGATTTTCTTGTCCTCAAGCAAATGAGCTTTTATTCTACTCAAAAGACAAGTTAGGGGTCATTTAACACTAATATAAAAGTAATTACAACAAATAATCGTTCCACTAAAGACCAATAGACAAGCACGGAGGTCATACACAAGCACCTTACAAATAGTGTTTAGATACTCACATCTCTCGGGTGTAATAAAGTAATATAACATTATGGAAATGGAAGATATCTCTCACTACCTGTCATAGCAAAATAGATTACCATAGGCTTGGGAAAGGATCAAACCTCCACCACATGGCGTAAGCACCTAGGATAAACTATCAAAGAGGTTTTTTAAAAGGGTTATAACGTTAGGTGTAGGGATATGAATTACACGGTTTTGTTGGATAAAGGAAGTTTTACTGGTGGCGAGTTAACAATCTTAGTTAATTACATGTACAATATGGCGTTGCTAAGCCAAGACTAGACTCGACTTAAGCTAATAAATGAAAAATAACAAAAACATAAAATAAACATAAAATAAAAACGGGATGGTAGTCCGTATGTTTTTTCTCTTTTTTTTTTTTTTTTTTTTTTTTTTTTTTTTTTTTTTTTTTTTTTTGCATACACTCTTACCCTACCATCCAAAATAATACATCATAGGGGTTTGAGCATTCCCCTTACACTTGAATCTTTACATACTTTACATCAAACTATTCTAATGACTCGAATTAAGAAAATTAAAACACCTGGAGCACTTTTAAGATTAACGCACGTATGGGGGTAATAAGAGATGTTCTTCCCCATTACTCCATAAATTAAGTACTTACCCATGAGTCCCAATAGTCCCAAAACAATATGTACAATGATGTGACTCGACTTAGCAACCATGTAATCAATTAGAAAGTTAACTTCGGGTTTAACAAATAACAATAATGCACTAAAAATGAGCGCATACATGGAAGGCTAAGGCGATTTGGTTGTACATTTAAGTGGGGTGTAACAAATTCTTCCTTTAAGTAAAATGCTTAAAGTTAGAAACGAAAAGATAGGCTCGGAGGGGTGTACTAGGCGTATCGTGTACTAAAAATGAGTACAACGCTAAGGGTGTGGGAAAAATTAGTTGACTTAACTAGCCAAGTAATATGACTTAAATGGTCAAGTAATTATAATACGGGTTTAACACAAGGGTGATCCTAATGCCTCTTATCATGTAGTAAATCCTACTACACGAATGTAGTCTCACTAGCGGTCTCGGGATGCATCACTAACGCAAGTTCTAGAATCTAAATGCTACCGGTACACTCATAAGCACCAATAATAAATGCTTTTCCTATCAAATCTAAAGGCGAACCTCACATTTTTGGGTGGAAAATTTTTCTGAATATATGGTTATGTGCTAGTCATACAACCTCCTATCCATGAGACGCTTGCTATGGCTAAAGTTTCACTCCTAAATGTTGTAAAAAATTTTAAATTTGGCGCTAAAATTACACTAACAAGTATTTCTCGTAGTTTTATTACTCATCTACTATCAAACAAAACAAACTCAAGCGAAAGTGCATATGTAAGGTATCATCTTTTTACCCTCCCCTTACACTTAAGATGAACATTGTCCCCAATGTTCAAGTAAAGAATGTAAAAGTTAAAAAGTAAAGAGAATGAAATCAAATACTCCCCTGATTCGCTCGGTATGGATTTTAGTTGGCCAGGTTAAATCTTCTTCCAAGAAAACGAACAATCAAAGCTTCCCTTCCAGAATATAAATCATCTTCTTGTCACAAATAACCTGTAAATCCTGACAAAAGTAGACAAGGCAACCTTGCGTAAAATCGGCGGCATCCTATATAAGTTACTAAATCCTAGAAAACAAAGTAAGATATAATGCTTGTGGAATGAAGTTTGCAGATTTCCTGGAGATTATAAAACTTAATAATTCACAAAAACTATAAGACTCCGTTAGAAAAACAAAATCGGTAAAATTTCCAGATTTTTGACTCCTGACGCCGTCAAGAGCAATTTCCTGACGCCGTCAGAATGGACCTGCAGAAATTCTTATTTTAAGTTTCCAGAAAATTTCTGGAAAAACTTTGTCCTACTTCCTGGAAAATCCTGCAAAACTTCATTATGACTCAATACAAGCATTTGACTCTAACAAATACGAATATACATGTTCATTTAATATTGTGGAGAATCATGATCGGTTTGTTTCTTAAAAACATATTTGGGGTTTCCCCTTACACTTATCTTTTGCAAAAATACCTCTAGGTTGAAGTTAAGACTAGGCTAAACAACATAATAAAGTATTTCACATTTTTAGTAGAGAAACATGATCATCCAACAATAAAAATAAATCATGCATACGGAAGCAAATAACAATCAAACAAATAAAAATCACACAAAACATGGGTTGCCTCCCAAGAAGCGCTTTTCTTTATTTACGAGTCTTGTAGCTAGACTCAAAGTCGTGGGTTACTACGTGATTCGGGTGAGTTCCTCATTGAGGACATCTTTGGGATCGAACTTAGGTTTCAACTTTCTATTGGTTCCCTTAGTGTGGTATGACCTTTCAAACTTTTCTCCATCCGGATCATACAAGGTCATTCTAATATGCCATGACCCGTCACCTTCTTTAGGTGGCTTGTCCCACCTCCATTTATACTTATCTCCATCTCTTTTCCATTTATTCAACTCTATATTAATAGGCATTACGCTCAAGAACTCAATCATCTTTCTAAAGACTAAGGGGTCCTCAAAGGGATCTAGCTCCTCATCCCTAGCTATGAGTTGTTCTACCGAATGTGTCTTCTCAACGAAATCCTTTTCTAGATAAAATGGGCATTGAGGTCCTATGAAGTTCCTTTCTATCCAAGGTCCATATCTAGATGGTCTCCTATTCATCTCTACCCAATGCGGTGTTGATTCATCATCACAATCATAACTATGCTTCTTAACATCATACACCGACCAAGTATCGCCTTTTCCTACCGCTATCTTGGATTCCTTGCAATCTATCATGGCACTAGCGGTTGCTAAAAATCCTCTTCCTACCAATAATGGGCATGTAGTGTCACTAACCATGTCTAGGACGTGAAAATCCGCTAATATAGTTAACCTTCCTACGTGAACAACTACATCCTTAATCATTCCAACCGGGTGGGCAATACTTCCATCCGCTAGCCCTATCAATACCTCCGTTTCCTCTAACTTTCCTAGCTTAAGAGCGGTGAATAAGGATAAGGGAATCAAGTTGAGGCTTGACCCTAAATCGGCTAGTGTGTCGAAAGCTTCGGATCTTCCTATCTTACAAGGCAAAACAAATATACCCGGATCATCAAGCTTTTTAGGCAACTTGTTTTGAACGAAGGCGGTCCCATTTTTACCTAGCTTATACTTCTCATATTTTTCTAGGAGGGCACTATAGTAAGGAGCACGCGCTAAGACATAAATGACGGGGCGTTCAAGGTGAAGTTCTTTGAATTCATCGTCAAGGTCTTGCGTAAGAGGTGTTTCAACTATGCTTTTGACCGGCTCTATAGTGGGTGTTTTAGTTGATTGGTCCTTTTGGGGAACTTGGTGTTGTTTGAAACACGTGCTCGTTGATTTAACCGAGTAGTATTGTGGACACGAAGTGGGTGACGAAACTGAAGATATGGCATTAACGTTTAGTTTTGGATTCTTGATGGTGTCGCTTGGGAGTGCTCCCATTTCTCGGTCATTGAGAACTTTCAACAATGCATCAATTCTATTGGTCATCTCGCTTTGATTTTGTTTGAAATCGGCTTCAAACTTAGCTATGCGGGCTTCTTGAGATGCCATGAATTTCGACATCAATCCTTCAAGATTGTTGGTACTACCATAGTTGTTAGAAGGATTGTTGTTGAAGGTACGGTTGGATGGTGGACCGTTTGATTGGTAACGATTAGGCGGATTGGAAGAATTTGGTTGATTTTGTTTCCACCTAAGGTTTGGGTGATTTTTCCATGAGGGGGTATATGAATCACCGTATGTGTTTGGCTCGGGCTTGAAAGTGTACCACTTATCTCCCGCTTCGTCGGTACGCGTGGATGCGTAGTCCGCAAAAGCTGTTCCGGGGAGTTCCACACAATCACGAGTGTCATGGGGACCACTACATAATTCGCATGAAGAAGTGATTTTGTTCACTTGGCTTGAATGCTTCGGAGCTTCGTAAGATTTCATGAGAAACTTGACTTGGTCCTCAAGTTCCATGATCCTACGGTCGGGAGTGCTTGAATTATTCGAAGGCAAAGATATTGCCTTGACCGTTTTGTTCAAATCACGGGGATCATTCCAACTTTCGTTGTCATAGAGAGCAAGATCTTCTATGAGTTCCCATGATTGTTCCGCACTAAGATCACGTAGCTTACCACCGGCCGATTGGTCAATGGTTCGCCTCGTGGAGATGTCGATATGGTCATAGAAGATTTGGACTTGGAGCCAAAGATCTATGCCATGATGAGGGACTTTTTGGAGTAAGTCCTTGAGACGAGTCCATGCTTCATAAAGAGATTCGTTTTGACGTTGTTGAAACATCAAGATGTCATTCCTAAGTTTAGTAGTTCTCCCCGGTGGGAAAAATTGAGCAAGGAAACGAGTGGTGAGATCATCCCATGTGGTGATGGATCCCGCGGGTAAACGCTCAAGCCATTGACTAGCTTGATCCCGTAGAGAGAATTGGAATAGGCGTAAATGGGTAGTCTCTCTAGTTTCAACACCTAGGTCTATGGAATCTACGATTTTGAGGAAGTCCTTAAGGTGTTGGTTTGGATCTTCGGAACGAAGTCCATGGAATGCACATCCGCTTTGCACCAACCGGATGGTGTCGGATCGCAAGGGGGTCACATTGGCTCCGGTGAGCTCAATGGTGTTTCGGTAGCCTTGGTGGCTAGGTCGGGAATACTCTCCTAAGGTTCGGGGCCTAAGGGGTTCTAATGGTGGGTTTTGTTGTGGTGGGATGATGGGTTCAAAGATGTTACCACCTTCCATGATGTCGGATGGTAAAGATTTACGAACAAAAGCACGAAGAAATAAGATAGACTAAAGAAGACCTAAAAATAAAAATAAAAATCTTACTAGAAAGGAATCTAGCAAGTAGACCTAATAAAAAGAAATTCTAACCTAGACAATAACTATTCCTCTGCAACGGCGCCAAAACCAGAGATGCGTGGGAATCGCACCTTGCTTTACCTCTCGAGGGATCTCGCGAGGCTTACAACCCCCACCAGGCAGTGTACCTGATCGTTGTAGTATAGTATAGTGACAAGTACCGGGGGATTGATCGTTCAGCTTAGGAATAGTGTCGCTAGGATTAGAAAACCTAATTAATAGTTCTAGAGATGAGAGATGATTATTTTTGTGTTTTTTTTTATATTTTATGAAAGCAAGTAAAATCTCTGGTTTTGAAGGAGTGGGCGGAATTAGTTGCTATTCAACTAATCCCAAAGCTAAGATATAATTAAAATAAAATAATGAAAATGAAATTAAACTAATTAAACTAAGGTTGTGAGCAGTAATTGGAGAAATTGTGTTTACTTAGACTTCACTACTCCCTAGATATCTTTTACATGTTAATTACTTGTTACACTTGTATGAATGACGGGTTGTATTCCTTAATACCATTCGTGGGGTGGCATACATAACTCCCCAACTCTATGAGCTCTTATCTCCTCCTACACCATGACCCAGCACAACTATAGGGATTGTAAACAGTGGCTCATGCATTAAATACAACCAATAAAGACCTAGTACGCCTCGGTTCATGTTTCTTAAGACGTTCAAGCATGTTACCATTTGGAGATCTGCCAATTTTCTTAAGCCTAACATATAAATCATTCATTCAAAACAAGAATAGACAAGTAATCAACACATAATCAACATCTAGGTTTCATTAGATCTAAGCAAACACAAGAGAGATCTAGCCTAGCATAGTGGAATTGAGACAAGAACAAGAGATAAACAACTAACACATAGACATATTGATTGAATTGAAAGTACACTTATCTCAATTACAATGCAAGGTCTCAAGGGTTTGGAACCCTTGAAAAACCTGTGAAAGAGGCACCAAAATCGTCTTTAGGGTTTCACCAAAACTTCTCTCTCTTAATGAAAAAACTAGAAAACTATATATAGGAAAATCGTTCTGACGGCGTCAAGAGTTAAATCTGACGCCGTCACCTCGCCGCCATAAACTTCCTCGGACGCCCTAGATCCACTTGTGACGGCCTATGTGACGCCGTCACCACCCACGGTAAATTATTCTTGGCCACTTTGACGCCGTCACCTATCCATCTGACGCCGTCACCACCTTCGATATTTAATTCTTCATGTCTGACGCCGTCAAGCTTTTGGTCTTGACGCCGTCACCTTGTATCTTCAGCTTGGATTTTTGGTACTTTGTCGTTTTCTTCACTTTATGCTCCAAAAACGTCCAAAATAGCCTCTTTTCCAGAATTCACTCTCCAAACACCTAAAATCACAAAAGGAACGATTTAGGGCAATATTTGATCAAATAAAGTCGGATTCGGGCTTAAATGACCCCCTAAAAACGGATCATTTTTCGCCTCATCACAAGTAGACCTAATAAAAAGAAATTCTAACCTAGACAATAACTATTCCCCGGGCTGCGGCGCCAAAAACTTGATGCGTGGGAATCGCAGCAGGCTTTACCTCTCGAGGGATCTCGAGAAGCTTACAACCCCCACCAGGCAGTGTACCTGATCGTTGTAGTATAGTATAGTGACAAGTACCGGGGGATTGATCGTTCAGCTTAGGAATAGTGTCGCTCGGATTAGAAAGCCTAAATACTAGTTCTAAAGATGAGGGATGATTATTTTTGTATTTTTATAATTTTTAGAAAGCAAATAAAAATCTCGGGTTTTAGAAGAGTGGGCGGAATTAGTTGCTATTCAACTAACCCAATACTAAGATGCAATCAAAATAAAATACTAGAAATAAAAAATAAGCTAATTTATACTAAAGTTGTGAGCAGTAATTGGAGAAAATGTGTTTACTTAGATTTCACTACACCCTAGATATCTTTTACACGTTAATTACTTGTTATAATTGCATGGATGACGGATCGTATTCCTTAATACCATTCATGGGGTGGCACACATAACTCCCCAATTCTATGAGCTCTTATCTCCTCCTACACCATGCCCAACACAACTATAGGGATTGTAAATAGTGGCTCATGCATTAAATACAACCAATAAAGACCTAGTGCGCGTTGGTTCATGTTTCTTAAGACGTTCAAGCATGTTACCAATTGGAGATCTGCCAGTTTTCTTAAGCCTAACATATAAATCATTCATCCACAACAAGAATAAACAAGTAATCAACACATAATCAATATCTAGGTTTCATTAGATCTAAGCAAACACAAAGGAGATTTAGCCTAGCATGATAGAATTAAGACAAGAACATGATATAGACAACCAATACATGGACATATTGATTGAATTAGAAGAACACTTATCTTGATTAATCATGCAAGGTATCAAGGGGTTGGAACCCTTGAAAAACCTGTAAAGTTACACCAAAATCGTCCTTAGGGTTTCTCCCAAAACTTCTCTCTTTAATGTGAAAAGTTAGAAAACTGTATATAGAAAAATAGGTTTGACGGCGTCAAGAGTAATCTTGTGACGCCGTCACCTCGCCGCCAAAACTCTTCTCGGACTGCCTAGATCTACTTCTGACGCCGTCAAGACTAATATACTTCCAGGCCATCATGACTCTTTTACTCTTGACGCCCTTCCTACGTGACGCCGTCAAAACTCTTCTGGGTCGTCATGGAAATTCATGAAATTTGCTCTTGACGCCGTCAAGGATTTGCTCTTGACGCCGTCACCTACTGTTCCCAGCATGGAAAATTAAGACTTTGGCGTTTTCTTCACTTTTATGCTCCAAAAACGTCCGAATTGCTTCATTTTCCAGATTTCACTCCCAAAGTACCTAAAATCACAAAAGGAACAATTTAGGGTAATATTTGATCAAATAAATTCGGATTCGGGCTTAAATGACCCCCTAAAAACGGATCATTTTTCGCCTCATCACTTATCAAAATAAGTGTCTCAGAAAAGTATTTCTTACAAAATATATGTTTTGTATAACCGTAGTTTGGAGAAAAATCCATTTAAAAGTGAAAGTATTAAGAGGATAAAATAGTCAGGTATGTATGTCTGCACAAATGCATAGGTGTCTAACATGTTTGAATAAAGTCTATTGGTGAGGACATGTTCAATCTATAGTCTCGGTTACGAGGTTGGATTTATCTCTATGGTTTTGCTTAGTGAGCACTCGTATCGAAACTAATCCTGTAATTCAGTCAAGCCAATACTTTCTAGGTGCTGGAATTTTTTTAGTGATCAGGCCAGTGATAGTGGTTCGAATGGTTTTGTGATATCTTAAGATTTCTGTTGAGTTTTGAATGGTTTTAATGTACCGAGGGATCTTCCTTATAGATGGTATGGAAAGTCTTTCCTAGGGAGGTCATTGATAATATCCACTTATCAATATAGGGAGTAGTGAGGGATGAGTGTCATAGGAATCTATAGAGTGTCACCTAATTCCTTATATATATGGGGGTGGAAAAGGAAATGATAGTGATGGTGAGAAGGGAAAAGACTGTGACAACTGCGACAAAATGAGATTGTGATAAAAGAAAATACTGTGATGTAAGGGTATTATGCATAAATATGAAAGTTAATGAAATAAAATGACTAGTTGACATGCTTCCAATCGGTGGTTCACGAAGTGATGAAAAATATGAAGGTTCCAACAACGAGAGTATACACACACATGAATGAAATATTTGGAAATTGAGTAGAGAATTCAATCCAGACATAATCTTATTATAACCATTCTCAGTGTTGCAAAATTCATTTCTGAGTCAGACATAGGTGGTCAGCCTATATCTCACTATCCCAGGTTGAATATAAATGACCAGTCTATATTCCACCGAGGTTCCATGAATTTTGAAATACTCAGTTCAGTTATACTAATACCATGTCCTTCACAAATACCAAGACGTTCTGAAAGACAAAAGCAGGTGACCAAACTCGAGGTCAAATGATGAAACTATGCAAGGAAAAACATAACACGGTGACATATATGATACGTGAACATGCTTATATGAAAGACAATTATAGTAATCAACTATAATAAATGAATATAATATACCAGATAATGAGATAACAATCTCATCACCTATGTCAGCAACTAACCACAAATGAGGCTTCAGCTTGGCAGGCAGGCACGTGACGGTCATAGGGTTAAGTTTTCTTGAAAGTAGCTATAGTCTAGGTTTTAAAAACACTTAGTTCGCTATAGTCAAAGCTCTGATACCAATCTGTCACACCCCCAAAGTCGGGTCCAGCGGAAGCGTACATGTAGCTGGGTTGTAACTCAATTGGTATTACAACACAAGTTCAAAAACGGTTTTCACTTGGATCATTTAGAATAAAATAGCTTAATCAAAATTGTTGAATTTATATTTTTAAAAGTAGTGCGGAAGTAGGCCCTTGAATTACTTTTAAAATGGTCCCCAAATGAATATCAGAGTCTTCTATGACCATGCCATGCCCTGCCAAAACCTCCAGTAGCATGCCAATGCTTAAAACCTGAAAATACATGCTAAAACGTCAGCATAAAGCTGGTGAGTGTTTCCCGTAAACAAGTGTTTCCAATAATCAAGTATTTTCCGTAAACAAGTATTTTCAGTAATCAAGTATTTTCCGTAAACAAGTATTTTGCGAAAGGCAAGACAATATAACAAATACCATGTCACAGCCAAAAATAAGGTATACAGTGCCTAAGCTCATGACCCCGAAGCTCGACGTAATCGTATGCAATCAAGCATAATAATGCCCCAAGTAAGTGTTTGCCAGACACTCGGAAGTAATCCGAATGATATGCGTCCGTTTAACAAGTTGGCGCGACCAACTCGGACGGGGTGTCAACCCAAATAGATCTATCCACAGCATTCGCGCTCACACGCATGTAATTAACGGTTCATGATAAAGGGGACTTCAGTGGCAGTAATAGGTAACTCAGGCAAAGTAACAGTTTTGTATTTATGTCCGCAAAAGCAAGAACTTGTATCCATAAGAAAGTAAACAAGGATGGAATAAGTAATTCATAATGTATTCAAGTAATCAATCAAGTATTTCAACCATCCAGTAATGTTTGAGAATATGAATCACGTTCAAGTAAAACAAGCATTGAATTTAAGTAGTAGCGAGCATGTATCTTCCCCCAAAACAGTTGTAAAACAAGTAAAAGTAGGGGTTATGAACTCACCTGGTGCGATAGCTACGATGACAAAAGTGAATACACAGAAATGAGGCACGATCTCTAACCGTAACCTAACATGAATGGTATGATCTAATGTAAGAAATGAAATAATGCTACACATGCAAATACGTATGTTATCGATACCACTCATTAGTTTTGAAAATAACGTTTATCGTCGGCAATTACATTTTTGACGTCTCGTTAAGTTAATAACCACTTTTCATATAAATATGTTGAAACGGTACTCCACGATCCTTGTTTGGTGTTCTATCGGCAAATATAAGGTTTTTGTCGCAAAAATAACATTTTCATTACTTGAAAATATGCCCAAAATGGCCTCGCAAAACAAGTCGCGAAATGTTGTACGTTAAGGGTTAGTGATGAAACTCGGCGTTTTTGAAAACCTTGTAACAATATCTAGAAGTCGTGTCATTTAACTTTTGGCGATACGCGTCTCGATCGATGAGAAAATCGACTCTTATTGTTGTTACTTGAAAATATTATGTTCAACACTTAGAAAATTTTATTATAGTAAAAGCTGTCAAAATATATATAGTTTATCGGGTATATAGATGAAGTCGTAGTTTATTCGTTATAAGTCTATTCGACGAACGGCCAATTGATTTGAAAAGCTTGCTGGAAGATCCTGATTTTACTTAACTACAGCTCAGACTCAAACTGATCCAATCATAAAGAAAAACAGCCGAGAAAGTGGTGTCTCGCAAAGACAGTTTTGCGGCAAAAATAATAATAGAAAAGCTGATGGATATATATATATATCGTCGGATTTCAAACACTTGTATCTTTTTCGTTATAAGCTCGTTTTCTACGTTCTTTATATCCCCGCGAAGGTATTCAAGTATACTTTAGGTTTTTCAAGGTCTCGGCTAGTCTAGATGTCTAGATCTCAGTTTTCTTAACTAGAAAATCGGGACAGATTCATATTTCAGAAAATATAGTTTTTGTCGTAAATCTTGGAAATAACATATCTTTTTCGTCGTAACTCGGATTTTATCCCCGTTTTCGGCCATAGTTTCGTCTCGGAATGTATTTTCTAAGTCTTTGGTCCAAAGTTACACCCTAGACCCTGAGTTTCCCTCGTTTTGCAAATAGGGACAGTAGGTAATATATAGTTTCAAAAATCGATTTTCCTAGTTAGTAACTTGTTCAAGGCTTAACCAAACTATCTCAAATCAATTCCACAAATACCTAATCCTACCATACACCTTCTTAGGGTGTCATGGGGTCCTAAACATCACCAATCTTGGTGGATCTCATGAGATTTCTAATAAAAATTGTAGATCTATGTTTATAAAGAAAAGAAATAAGTAATAAGTGGTATGGATCATACATACTTGCATGTTTTACCAATATATCTTGAAAATACATAAAAAAAATATAAAGTAAATGAAAGTATGAAACGATCAAAAGTGTTCTTGAAGCTTACTTGAATATTTAATGAATTTTGGAGATGATTATGTAAGAAACCTTGGGATTTTTATTTCAAAATCTAAGCAAGGAGTATAAATGAGACTTGATCATGACTTGATCTTCCAAATTTTATGGTTTCTTCTTGTTTCTTGATCTAGGCCGATTCACACACAAAAAGGGAGGAAGAAGAGAGCATTTTGCTTGAGTTTGTTTGGTGTAAAAATGAAGAAATGAAGTATTTATGTATATATATATGGCCTTGGTCAAAAATATCTTGCTAGGGGCAAGATCCATGTTTTAAGGGGCTAGGGGCGGATTTTAGGGGGATTGGGAATGGGAGGAAAGACTTTTATAAGATTTGCAAGACTTTGTTAAGATTTAGGTTAGATATTTTTTGTTTTAGGGGATATCGGGTACCGAGTTAACTAAAAATAAATCATGACGCGATGAAATAAAATATGACGAAGTTGTAAAAGTTGTAAAATATTATTCCTGATGATAATCGGGTGTTAAAATAATTATCGTGTTGAAATTTCGCAAACCGACAGAGTTATAAGCTCCGACCGTGAAATATAGTAATTGATTTCAAAACACCGGGTAAATTAATAATATAATTTTTATATCATTATAATAAGTATAAAAATATGTTAGGATCGTAGTCGGGAGTATTGGGTATACGTTCGTAGTAAAAACTGAGTGGTAACGTTAATTACAAATTAAGCATACGTATATAGAAATAATGCATATCCGTGTAGGGCCTAAAATGTGATGATGATGTAACCGAGGATATGTAGACTACTCCAGTCTACATGACGTGTCATTAATGAATGATGCATGAATTCACAGTGAAACCACGTTGGTTACGCGAATTTGAAGACTCGTAAACTCAGTTTACGATGAAATGAACGGCAATCGTGAATAGTGATTTCCTTCCGGAAATGAATAGTGTCATATGAATAGTAAAATTTTGAAATACTTCTCGGAATCACAAACTGACTCCGAAAACGATGAATAGTAAAATTATGAATAGTGACTGGTGAATAGTAAATGATGAATAGTGAATAGGATAAATGTCCTGAAAATGCGGGTTGTTACAGATATCCTTGCCGGAGGTGAGTTGTCGGTTAAGGAAGATATTTCAAGGAGGGTTTCTAAGACCCGTCCGTCAAATGCCATTGCTTTAGTTGAGGCATTTGGAGTACCTCGAAATTTGAATCCGAGGGTCCCTCCGGCGGGTATGACTATGGATCAGTTGCCGGCCGATGCTATAGGTCTTTACATTGAGTACTTTTTTGAAGGAGGCCTTAATGTCCCTTTCTCCACTTTTCTTTTGGGAGTCATTAAGTATTTTAATATTCATATTTCTCAACTGGTTCCTATCGGAATGCATCGTGTTACTCTCTTTGAGGTGTATTGTCGGAGCATGCATATTCCTCCGACTACTCCGTTGTTTAGGGTGTTTTACAAGCTGAGCAAGCAAGGCTCGTGGTTTTCCTTCGAGAAGCGAACGGGTTGTGGTCGAAAGGTTTGTTTTGGGGAGTTTCCTTCATGCTTGAAGGGTTAGAAGGAAGAATTTTTCCCTGATAGATAGGCGGGCCATTCCCTTTGCTATGCCGTGGAGGCATCATGACTCAGATGTATCGGATCCTTTTCCGAAGAATCAATATAACGTTGCCCATGCCGAGAAGTTAGCTGAGTGCATTATAGAGCCCTTCCAAGTTCCACATGACTTTCTGTACCTGTTGGGTTTATCTACTTATTGGAAGCATCCCGGATATCGGGCGGCCTTAATAGATGAGGAGGGAAGGGGTATAGCCTTTGTCCTTTGTGTTGTCTTTCCCCCACCTTTTTTTTTTTTTTTTTTTTTTTTTTTTTTTTTTTTTTTTTTTTTTGCTATCTTATCTTCAGATCTTTCTCTTTGCAGGTGTTACTATGGTTGACTATCTGAAGAAGCCTTACATCTGAAAGAATGTGAATGTGGTAAGAGGGGATCGACTCCGGGAGGGTCAACGTATAGAGATGCATTTGACTCAACCATTGGCTTGCAATGCTAGTGTTCCGGAGAAGACAGCTGATCTTCTTGGTGTGGAGGTTCCTGATGACAAGATCCTTGCTGCCAAAGATAAGAAGAAAGAGCAGGCTGCTAGGTTGGGTTTGAAGAAGCCTTCGGGGGCTGCTGGTGGCTCCAAACGTCAACCCGGAGGCAAGAGGGTTGGAGGTAGTATTTTTTTCTCATCCGGAGAAGAGAAGCAGAACAGAGGATGATGTTGAAATTGTTGAGCTTGAATCTCCTGAAGGGATTGCTAATCCTGAGCCGATCCGTTTTATTCCACCGACTGAGTTACATTCCGGAGGTGCCGATGCTGGTATATTCCGGAGATATTCTTGTGTTTTTCCTCCATGGCCTTCCTTTATAATCTACTTATGTCTTATTGGATTTTTTAGGTGGTTCAAAGGCTGCTTCTTCTAACCGGGGTAAAAAGGCTGTTGAAGAAGAAGATGTTGATATCGAGGCTGACTCTTCTGATGAGGCCTTCATCCCGGACTGGTTTGTGAAGAGGGGGACCGGGATGAATAATGCCAACATTTTCCGTGATATGATGATTCATTTGGCTACTCCGGGAGAGGAAAAATTTTTAGATGCTCATGATGACGAGAAAGCTATCAACCGTTCTTGGTTGTTCTTGGGAAAAACCTCTATAGCGGTGGCCGATGTTCTTTTCCGTTATGAGAACTTGAGGGAGGAACATGCTAAGTTGGTTACAACTCACCAAGATTGTGGTCGTAACTTTAAGGACGACCTTGAGAGGTTGCAGGGAGTGGAGGGGGAGTTGGAGGAGTTAAAAGTTGTTCATGCCAGTTGTACTTCGGAGGGTTCGGAGGAGTTAAAGAAGCTAAGAGTTGAGCATGTTGGTTGCTTGGTAAAAGAGGAGGGTTTAAGTGGAAAGGTATCGGAATTGGAGAAGGAGAAAGAGGAATGGCAGAAGGTGTCGAAGGATCAGATTAAAAAGATCAATTCCTTAGAGGCTGAGCTTGCTAAGGTCAGGCTGGCCTTGAGTGATGAAGAGATGGCCTGTCAGGAGCTCCGAAACGAGAACAAAAACTTGGCCATTTCATCCGATAATGTGGAGATTGACCGTAACCGGATTGTGAATGAGTTTCTTCCAGAGTTTGTTCATCGTTTTCTGGGGAGTCATGAATTTAAAGAAGCCTTGGCCAAACCTTTCAACTTGTTCTATCAGTCCGGGCTTATAGATGGGGCTCATTTGGGGTTGGAGCCGGAACAGGCTATGAAGGTGTTGGAGGAGGTGGAGGATCTTGATTTTGATGCTGACAGTAAGTACCAGTCTTTGTATGACCAAGCTTTGACTCAGGATTATCCTTATCTTCGGAAGATCCGCAAGACTGTTTACCGATCCTTCAAGGAGCTTACCGGGATGTTCCCCGACCCTGCCCCCTCCGAGACTGCATCGGGATCTGCTGATGGGGGTGCAGGAGAAAGACCTACTCCTGAAGATCCGAAAGCTCAAGGCAGTGGTGCTCCAGATATGCCTGCTCCTGTTTGAAGATATTTGTTACTTAGGGAATTTGTATATCTCCATTTTGACTATGGACTTAGGTACTCCGGATTCCCCTTGAAGCTGTTATCGAAGTTTGTTTGTTAGGTTGGTTAGTTCCTCCGTCGGCTGATGTTAAGCCTCGGTAGTATGGTAGATTACGGATGTACTACGGTTCCGTTTTTTTTTTTTTTTTTTTTTTTTTTTTTTTTTTTTGTAGCATAGGGCCTTATTGGTCATTCGGAACAAATGATGTACTGAATTTTGGATTCTGAATATATGTATATCACTTTACCTTTTCCTTTTTGCTTGTGAATGTATGTATTTGTCTTTACGTCTTACTTTATTTGATTCTATCCTGCGAATGTTCCAAAGAGTTGTTTGGAGAATGTGGGCCCTTCGGGTTTAATTGTTCTTGGTCTTAGTAAATTGATTTCTAGTTGGTAGGGAATTTGTGCCGTTAGGCGCTTGGCCTTAGTTGTTCGGCTCTTGGCCGTTTGGCACTTTGCCTTAGTAGTTCGGCTCTTGGCCGTTAGGGCAACTTGTGCCGTTGGGCACTTGGCCTTGGTAGGTCAGCTCTTGGCCGTTAGGGTAGCTTGTGCCATTGGGCACTTGGCCTTGGTAGTTCGGCTCCTGGCCGTTAGGGCAATTTGTGCCGTTGGGCACTTGGCCTTGGTAGTTCGGCTCTTGGCCGTTTGGCACTTGGCCTTGGTAGTTCGGCTCTTGGCCGTTAGGGCAACTTGTGCCGTTGGGCACTTGGCCTTGGTAGTTCGGAGTGTTGATCAAACAAAAGATGTTAGATAAGATAGCGGCCTTCCTCTATCAGGAGTGTAGCTGCATATGATTTTTATTATTAGAAGCAAGAAAATGGCTTATAAGCCTTACATATAGTCCTTCAGACGTCTCCTATTACATAAAACACTTTTTTAAATTAATGGTGTGCCAAGTCCGAGGAACTTCTACATCGTCCATGGTCTGAAGTTTGTAGGTGCCGTGCTGGTAGGCTTCTGTTATTCGGTAAGGACATTCCCAATTAGGTCCTAGCTTTCCCTTGTCTTCAACTGTGCTAGCTTCGTTCTTCCGATACACTAAATCTCCTACCTTGAACGCTTTGGGCCGAACCCTTTGATTATAGTATTGTTCCACTTTCTTTTTGTACTTGGCCTCTCTTATTGCCGTCATTTCCCTTCGTTCTTCTAGTAAGTTCAAATTTAGGTTAATCTCATCGTCATTTTTTTCTGGGTTCACCATCATGGTCCGAAAGGTTGGCATACCGATTTCAGCAGGGATGACTGCTTAACTTCTGTAGGTCAAACTGAAGGGTGTTTCACCATTGCTGGTTTTCAGGGTGGTGCGGAATGCCCATAGTATGTTTGGTAACTCATCGACCCATCCAACCCTTTCTCTTCCCAGCCGTGACTTGAATCCTTTCATCAAACTTTTGTTGGCCCTTTCTATTAGTCCGTTGGCCTAAGGATGTGCTACGGCTGTGTTCATCTCGGTGATGTTCAATCTTTCACACCAACTTTTGAATGGGTCGCCAATGAAGTTGCTTCCGTTGTCTGTGACGATTATCTTGGGCAATCCGAACCTGCAGACAATGTTATCCCATACGAATTTCTTAACTTCTTTTCCGGTTGTTTTGGCTAACGGCTTTGCCTCCATCCACTTGGTGAAATAGTCTATTGCAACGATGACATACTTGACCTTTCCCGGAGCTTTGAGCAAGGGTCCCAGAACATCCATTGCCCATTGGTAAAAAGTCCATGGTGCCATGACGGAGGTCAGTGTTGTTTTTGGTAATTTGGGCACCGAAGCATGTATCTGGCATGAATCACATTTCTGAATCATCTCTCTAGTGTCTCGGTGCATGGTTGGCCAATAATAGCCTTGTCTCATGAGCATAGCCACCACGGATCGTGGACCGGAGTGCATTCCACATGCCCCTTCGTGCATCTCCCGGATTATGTAGTTGGCTTGAAGAGGTCCTACACACTGTAGCATTGGGCCTAGGTATGACTTTTTGAACAACACGTTGTCGAGTAGTGTGTAGTGGCTTATTTTCATTCGGAGGGCTCGGGCCTTATTCTGATCTTCCGGCTAAGTCCCATCTCTTAGGCATCGCAGGATGGGTGACATCCAATTCTCTTCCTCTTCTTCTACTATTGCGTTGATTATTTCTTCTTCGGTGGATGGCTTTTCTAATACCTCTACCAAGATTTCTTTAGTCAGGTGATCAAACGCTACGGATGCAAGTTTGCTTAGTATATCGGCTTTTCGGTTTTGGGCTCTTGGGATATTTTTTATTTTGAATCGTTTGAAACAGGTAATGTATTCTTTTGCCTTGGCCAGGTACTTCCTCATGCTCTCCGTGTATGCTGTAAAATCTCCATTGATCTGACTTGCTACTAGGTTTGAGTCTACCCGTACATCCAGTGCTTTTATGTGCATACTTCTCGCAATTCTTAATCCGGCCAATTGTGCTTCGTATTCTGCCCCATTGTTTGTAGCGTCAAAGTTCAATCGGAGGGCATAAGTATATTCTTCTTTGTCCGTACTAATTAAAACCAAACCTGCCCCGACGCCTTTTTTGCTGGATGCTCCATCGGTATATAGTGTCCATTCCTTAGCTTGGGAGATATCACATATCTTCTTGCCCCTCCCTTTCGGATCTTCCTCGGTAGATCCGATGGGTATTTCATTGATGAAATCAGCTAAGACCTGTCCTTTGATTGCATTTCGTGGCATATAGGTAATATTATAAGCTTCGAGCTCTACGGTGTACTTGGCTAAGCGTCTGGAAGCTTCTGTTTTGTTCAGTATTTGCTTGATAGGCTGATCCGTTATGACCTTAAAAGGATGAGCTTCAAAGTATCGTCTCAGTCTTCTGGATAGGTGTAGGAGAGCCAGAGCTAATTTTTCCACTGGAGCATAATTCTTTTCGGCTTCATGTAGCGTCCGACTTACATAGTGTACCGAAATCTGTCGTCCTTCTCTTTCTACTAGCATTACCCCACTTATTACTTCTTTTGTATCTGATAGGTATAGGTACATGTCTTCATTTGGTTTTGGTGTTGTTAAATAGGGGAGTTCTAAGATCTTCTTCATTTCTTGAAAAGCCCTTTCGGCCACTTCTGTCCATTGATATTTGTGTTTGTTATCTTTGGTGATGTTTTTAAGGGTCTCGAAGAAAGGCAGGGACCTTTCGGCTGACTTGGATAAGAAACAGTTTAACGCTGCAAGCTTGCCACTCAGACTTCGCATTTCTTTGAGCGACTTAGGTGATTGCATGTCGGAAATTGCTCTGGTTTTCTTGGGGTTTGCCCTGATCCCTTCCGAGGATATTAGGTAGCCGAGGAACTTCCCTTCCTCCACTCCGAAGGAACATTTTTTGGGGTTCAGATTCATATTGATCTTCCGGAGATTGTCAAACATCTCGGCTATGTCTGCTAACAGCTCCTTTTCTGTTTAGCTCTTGATTACCATGTCATCCACATATCCCTCTAAGTTCCGACCAATTTGTGAACGGAAGACAGTATCTATCAGCTTTTGATATGTTGCTCCGGCATTCTTTAATCCGAATGGCATTTTGGTGTAACAATATGTCCCGTGATCAGTGTAGAAGGCCGTTTTCTCTTCGTCTTCTTTTGCCATTTGGACTTGATGGTACCCTTTGTAAGCATCGAGGAAGCATTTGTAGTGGAACACTGTTACCAATTCACGTATCCCTCTAAGTTCCGACCAATTTGTGAACGGAAGACATTATCTATCATCTTTTGATATGTTGCTCCGGCGTTCTTTAATCCGAATGGCATTTTGGTGTAACAATATGTCCCGTGATCAGTGTAGAAGGCTGTTTTCTCTTCGTCTTCTTTTGCCATTTGGACTTGATGGTACCCTTTGTAAGCATCGAGGAAGCATTTGTAGTGGAACACTGTTACCGATTCAATCTTCCAGTCGATCTCCGGCAACGGGTAATAATCCTTCCGACAAGATGAATTGAGGTTTTTGAAGTCGATGCACATTCTCCAACTGCCGTCCGGCTTTTTTACTAGCACTGGATTTGAGATCCATGTCGGGTATCGGACGGGCCTGATGATTCCGGCTTTTAGCCATTCTTCCACATCTTTGTTTATGGCTTGGTTCTTTTCTTCTGAGAAGAACCTCTTCTTTTGGGCCACGGGTCTGTCTTGAACATTTACGTTGAGCTTGTGTTCGGCAATCCATCGGGGTACGCCCTTCATATCTGATGGCTCCCATGCAAAAACGTCCTGACTGTTCTTAAGCAAAGTTATTAGCTACCTTCGTCCTTCCTTTGAGAAATTTCTTCCTATCGTTACCAATTGATCCGGATATGCCGGATGGACTAAGACTTCTTCGGTTTCTGTGGCTTCATTAGTAACTGTTGTTACCGGAGGGGTCTCTACTTTGGTTTCTTTCTTCAATAAGAATTTTTCTTCTAACTTCCTACATTCTGAAATGATGACGGAACGAGGGACCAAAGTAGCAATGCTCCTTGGGGTTGGGAACTTCATCATGGAATGTATTGTTGAAGGGATGGCTCTTAGTTTCTTGATTCCGGAGCGCCCTAGTATTATGTTATAAGGAGAGGGAGATTTTACTATTGCAGACTTCATGGTTGTTCGTCGGTGCAGTCCTTCACTTCCGAAACATACTTCCAATTCGATTTTTCCCAGCGGATTAATTGCTTCTCCGGCAAATCCGACTAGGGGTGTATTTGTTTTTGTGAGTCGTGATCGGATGGAGGAGTCAAAGTTTAAGAAACAGTGTTCATACATTACCTCCATCGAAGCACCCTGGTCAACGTATACTCTTCGGACTGTGTATCCTTCTACTTCGGCTTCGATTATGAGTGGCTCATCCGAGACATCACCGGGTAGGATCGGGGGGAAACTGATAGGGGTATTCATCCATTCTTCTTCTTGGTCCATGCTTTTGCGTTTTCGACCTTTCTCTTGATACTGAACCATGTTGATGATTCTACCTTGATTGACTTGGTGATTGCCTCTTGGGGGTGCTCTATCTCTTTGCCGGACGTCCCTGATCAGATGGTCGAGTTTGCCGGTTTCCATAGCCTTTTTGAGTTGTTCTTTCAAATTGTGGCAGTCATTTGTGAGGTGGCCTTTTTCTCCACGATAGTCACAATACTTTTCTATATTTTCTCTTGACGGTCTTCCTCTCAACGGAGGTGGTGCCGGTAGTCTGAGGTGATGTTTGGTAGCCAACATTTCTTTAGGAGCCTTGGTAAGCACATTCAAATCTATCGGTCTGGTATCCCTCCGGTTTATGTCATTACGACGATAATCCCCTCGATAATCTGTTCTATTATCATTCCTTATGGGACCGTAGGGCACGAAGTGATTGTTTTGACGAGGCCTGAATTCATCCCGGTGGTTGTCTCGTCGGCGATTTCCTCGGAAGTGGGGTCCTTGAGTGCTTGAGTCATACTTGTTATACGGACTATATTGGTAATCTCTTTTATAGTTGTCCATCTTCTCTCCCCTTGGCACTTCAGCTGATCGGTATGAGTTTTCGGAACGGATGAAATCGTCGACCCTTATCATCATTTTGGTTACTGTCCGAGGAATCTTTTCGGAGAATCTTTTCGCTAGCTCCGGACATTTACAACCATCAATGAAAGAGGATATATGCATTACTTCTGGAACACCTGAAATGCGACTAGCTTCGTCTGTCCATCGTTCTTTAAATCCTGATAAAGCTTCGTTAGCTTACCGGACGATTTTTGTGATTTTCATAGGATCTCTGATGCATTTTTTCCGGAGGGCAAACCTCTGCACGAACTGTTCACATAAGGCATCCCAATTGTCGATACTCCCTCGCGGAAGGCTATCGAACCATCGTCTGGCCGCGTCATCCAAAGTCTGTTGGAACATCATACACCATATAGGCATGGGCCACATACCTTGATTGGCTGCTCCTGCGAACCTTGTGATGTGATCGTCCGGATCGGTGGACCCATCGTACAGTTTTATATGGGAGGGCATCAGATATTTTGCGTTCTTAGGTCCGGAGAAGTTAATGATCCTTCGGGTGAAGGGACTCTTGGATGCTGCTTTGAAGGGTTTGGAAAGGTCGTCCGTCGGGTCTTCTTCGGTTTTCTGAGCTCTGACCTCTTGAGACTCTCCGTCCTCGAAGTCGATCTGAATGGGTTTGATTGGTGTTCCTCCAGTGGTATTGTACTCCTGGATCAGGGCTTTTAGGGTAGTGATGTGATTCTGGATTCGTTCTATGCTGTTGTTGTGGGCGTTGTTATCTTGGTTTCTTTCGCTACCTTTGGGTGTTATTGGAGTAGGACCTGTCATCTCTTATTTTAGTAGAGTGAATGACGAGTCCCATGGATGGCGCCAATTTGTTGAAGTAAAATCTTGCTTCTACTTCAGACAAGCGAAATGAATCCTCTGGACTGCGACAGGTCCTTCGGATTCAAGGTGTTCCTTGTTGGTGGTGTGTTCCTTCGGATTTCTACAAAACAGATACGTCCGTTAGTCTCGCCCGGGGAGTGTATCCCAGGACCAACCTCCGGCATGAGACTAAGTACATATATCTTAGAGAGAGAAAGTGTAAATAAAGTTAGGAAAGTGAAAGGAAAATTAGTCTACCTTAAGTGAAAATTCCTTCTCTATTTATAGGCGATATTCATGAAGTACAAGGTTGATTAGTACTAATATGCTTAGTGGTTACTTGTTTATACTTCACTACCATGTACTTGTGTACTTGTTTGTACTTTCATTTGCTTGGTTATCGCATGTCTGGATGATCCGTTCATCCGGAGGGGTATGACCATTCGGACATTGTCGTTTAGAGAACATTGATTAGGTTTGTTCTAATGATTCGTTCCGCTTGGCTGTTGGTTCGAGCCCTCCATCCTATATCCGGAGGTACATACGCCAACACTGACATAAACCACAATCGATTCATTGCAAGCCTCACAACCCCAGGATTGATGCATACACGCATTGCATATTGTCATCGAACAACTTCAACGCCATGCAAGTGGCGGTAGTTGAACATCGATTGGCAAGCGAAAAACACAGCACGCTCATGCTTATATTTTTTGTATGATGTGTGTACTTTTTGTTAGTTAATAGAGTTGTAGATTACCCTATGATCAAACTATTAGCCTAAAAATGTAGAAGTGACAGTTTCAACTTACCATGTTGCATACCATGCCACCCCACCGACTAGTTTACCAAGTCAATTAGTCATACAAATACAATATGGAAGTTTGTTGTTTTACCTACTTGCAACCCAACCTATATAGGTGTTGTACAACTAGTAGTTGCATTGACTTCTAGTAGATCGTCCTTCACATGTATAAAAACCAATGTTTTAAAACCCGGTTCGATCCGGCCTCAACCGGTTGAACCGAGAACCGGAGAGGTGGCCGGTTCGTTGCATGCCGGGTTTATGCTGTAATTTAGACCGGATTGAACCGCCGGGTATTGACTGACCCGGGTCGAACCCACGGACCGGTAACCGTCCGGTTCAACTTATATGAAAGGAAAAGAGCAAGAATGATTTGACAGTAGATGAGGCCTTCATTTAATTCTCCAACAGACCACCTAGGCAGGGCCGACTTTGAGGGTGTGCAAGGTGAGCGACCGCTCAGGGCCTCAAAATTTGTCCCGTTAATAATTATATGCATGTGTCGACATATTTTTAACAAACAAAAGAGTATTTAGATCGTAAAATATCTTAAATGGGTAATATGTTAAAACGTTTTGATAACAAATTGCATTACATCTTATAAATGGTGACACTTTATATATAACATTGCTTCTCGAAATGCCTCATTATATAATTTCGTATAGGGCCCTCAAAAATTTCACCAATTCATGGGACGACACTGCACCTAGGCACCTATTGACTTGATCCTTGACTCTGATTAGATCATCTATCAAGTTTAGTTCATTAGACAGATTTTTAGTTGCTACCAATTTATCAGTGATCAACCGATTTTGCTTCCAATTCTTGTGCGTTGGTGTACAGTAGTAAACATGTTTCAGTGGTGATGATAAAAATAAGGATCTATGTGCTTGTGTGTGAGAGGGTTGAATTTTCTGAGTTTTTATTTTGTTAGTAAAGCAATGGAGGGGATGGGAAAAAAGAATGATAGGTTATTTTGGAAATGATGGTTTAAAAGTGAGCTAACCGATAACAACTGTAGCAAATATATTATCTATGGTCATGACTCATGCGCTTAAAGAAATGAATATATTTTAAAACTATATAAGTTATTTACAGCACAACCTTGTTTGTTGTTAGACTTAGGGCCCGTTTGTTTTAGTGAAATAGAATGAAAGAAATGGAAACAAATGTTTGGTTAACAAAATTATAGGGAATCACAATTAAAATAGTGCATGGATACCCATAGAATGATACCATATTAAATAGGTGGGTGTGATATTTTCTTTCTTACAAATGGGCCCTACCACTCACATAACACAACTTGCCACTCAACTTTTCATTAACAAATTTTTATACCAAACATTACTTTTCAAACAATCATATCCATTCTCATTCCACTCATTTATCAAATCTATACCCATTGTGATTCCATCAAACAAACCAAACGGCACCTTAGATGTAAACAAGTAGTACAGTAGGATATTAAGCATATGTTATCTTGCCTTAAAAAAAAAAAAAAAAAAAAAAGCATATGTTATCTTAAAGAGTGAAAGTAGTGGTGATCTAATTCTACGTACACTTAAAATAAAGGTATAACCCGGTCATTTGACTGGGTCGATTATAAACCCGAGTTTTAAAACATTGATAAAAACTCTACAAAACTTGCCAAGCTTACTTCAACTTCCAACATGTTTATTTGTATATTACTACGTATTGACGTAGTTATCAATAACCATTAGGTGTTGTAAAAATCAATGTTAAAAAGTATTATTCCTGAGTCAAGATTAACTTCACATTTTCTAAATAGACGAGTACCCGTGCATAGTAACGGGATTTTATAGGTTATAAACAAAAAATAATAAAAGTTTGAAAATTTGGGATTAAACATAATGTTTTAAAACCCGGTTCGACTCGGGTGGTTCAACTGGTTGAACCGTACCGGTCGAAAAATGGGTCAATTTAAACCGGTTTAACTTGCTAGGTTGGTCGAAAATGGGTCAAATTAAACCGGATCAACCCGCCAGGTTTGAAGCGTCTCAGGTTAACCCGGTTTGTGATTTGTATTAATAGTTTTCTTTTGAAATATATGTTTTTAACATTTCCTTTTTTAGTTTAACTTTTCACTTTTCAGCTTTTTTTTCGGGTACCCTATGACAATTAACCGGAGAAATAGATCTCGATTAGGCCTGATTCACCACTTTGTATCGGTTTCAACGGGTCATCTCTGGTTCGTTTTCGGATGGTTTTTATTGGTTAGCCAAACCGGTGGCGACACCAATTCCCGGTTGAACCCGTTGGTCCCGTCCAGGTTTCAAAACTATATGTACCATCAACTTGTTAGGTTGTATGAAGCTTTGTGCATTTTATTAATTTGTATAATGTATATAATAACATGTAATTTTTATTTTAGGGTGTTTAAAAATAACATTAATTAGTATGTTTAATTATTTTATATGGATTATGTTGTAGCTTATTTAAATTGTACATTATGAAAATTTTATTGTAATTTTTAGTAAGTGGTGTTTTAATTGGTTGTATTTAATTTCGTATATATGCTTTTAATTGATTGTACAATGTGAATAAATCATTGTATTTTTAAGTAATGAGGTATTTTAATAAAAGTATTAATTACAATATAATTTAGTTTAAAGAAACCATTGTGATTAGTAATTTTCTCTCTTATTTGACCAAATGTTGAAAACTTAACATTTCACTTGACCATTTTTATATTATAAGTAGTTAAGATAACTAGAATACAAAATCCAAAAGTAAATAATTCAGCTTACTTGAAATGAGCTTTGTCATCCATGCGTGGCCAAAAGCAAACACATATATAAAACAATGGTTATATAGAGATAAGAGTTTCCCTTTCATAAGCCAAAACACAATTGTCACCGACATACAAAACAGAGAATAAACTCCGGCGACGTGGATTCTGCTTATCATACGTTAAAACGACCATTAAGGTAACCACTCTTATCTATATATTCTTATCCTCATTAAGGTTAGTGACTATCCACGTAGAAATGTTTCAGGTTATATACGTTGGTTACTTGGTTTTCCTACCACGTATATTCCGCGCTACTATATGTTTTGCATAGTGTTAGTATGATAACCGAACAATCCCAATCACTTATTCATCATCTTCTTAAACTCATCAAAATCAAAACAACCGTCACCATCAACATCAAAAATCTGAAACATCTTCCTTCAACGAACATTTCTCACCGAACCTCTTCATAACCGATAACAACTCATTCGTCGATATCTTACCATTCTTATCCAAATTAATGAAATAAGAAAATAGTGCCACTTCGGCCGTGGGGGAATGGGCAGCCGAGTGAGATTTGGCAAGCGACTTCGTAACATCATAGCAGTTGTAACCGCCACGAAAGTAATCTTGATGTTACTTCAAAAGGAAAACGTGAAGGACCAAGTTTGTAGAAACGAAACTCTACAACCGCTAGTTAGTTAAATTAGTTTTAGTTAGTTATTTTGTGGAAATATGGTCGAATGGTTGTGTTGCTTGGCAGAAACCTATTCGAACCATCACAATGGTTGAAGGCATCTATTCGAATAGACATGACTTTTAGTGAAAGGTTGCAACGGTTCATGACACCGTTTGGAAACCTATAAGTACTTGTGTTTATGTATTATTACAATGGTTAGACAAATAAATAAGTTATCTTTAGTTATTTACGTTTGCAAATCATATTTGACTCAACCGCATCGATCCATACACATCGTACCACGACTGGGACAACAATTGGTATCAGAGCCAGGTTGAAACATCTCATTACACCATCAAAACAAATCCAGAGAAAACCAGAAAACTTTGTATCGAGACAGAAACCAAAACCAAAACAGAAAACCCACGCTGGAAACTTGTTTTCAGGAATAAAGTACACCCTTGATCCTTGTTAACGTTAGAAGGGTTGCATAGATAACTTAGGGACATAAGAAAAATCGTATACAATTTTTTCTTTGTGTCGTAATTTGCAAACAGGAAGGATACCGATCTAGAAATTTGGTACCTTGGTTTGTTGTGTTTAAAGTCGTACGCCAGAAAAGATTGAAGTTTTTCTTGTTAAACTATAACGAGAAACGTACTTGTGTGTTTTTCTACTACAACACAACAAGGGTAAATATTAGACGTCGAAGATTGTGTATCAATATTGTGATACGCAAGGAGAAGAAAAAGCGCAGAAACAATAAAAGCATTGCTTGGATAGAAAGAAAGATACCGGTATAATGAAAAAGGAAAATACGTTGGCAATACAAGAGCAACAACAAGTTTGAAAAGACAGAAGCGAATTGATCACTCCCTACATAAAAATACCGATTAGGGTATTGGGTGTTGTTGATATACGGTGTGGACAAGAAAAGAGAAAAAAAAAAAAAAAAAAAAAAAAACCGACAAGGGTATTGTGGAAACAACGTAGCATAGGAAGCAAGCAATAGCGGAACGACAAACAAATCAATTTTTGTTTAGACGTTGGTTTATTGATTTGGTACAGCAGGTACTAAAAAAAGGAAGAAGAAAAGCGAATTTATTTGCTACGGTAATATTATTACCGAGACTTATTGAGAGGGACTTGGAACAAAGAAAACAACGACAACAATTTGAAGTTGATCGTGGCCAAAAATCACTTCGGGTGGATTTGGAGAAAGCCGAGACATAACAAGGGTTGTAGGCAAGTAGTAGGAACCAAGTCGAGAGGAAAAAGGAACAACGTGAAATTTTGGTTAAGTATTCGACAACCAATTGTGGAATTGAAAGGAGACGAGGAAAGAAAAGTACATGGTTGATATATTTCATAGTATCGACACACAAGTGGGAACGCAAAACATACGAGGTTACGTAATCATTATTTGGATTTCATTTATACACTCATAGTATAGATACTCCTTTTCATACTATTAGGAAATCCCGAGAACTATATATTGATCCCGTATTACTAGGATTCCCGGATAACTGTTTTTGCTCCCCGTAGTAGTAAGGATATACCATACTAGTTAGATTTCCCATACAAATTAAAAGTGAAGATTGTAAACACATCTAGGATGTCAAGTGGAGATGATGACACCAATACCAATAACACTATAGTAAAACCCATTACACCCATTACACAATATCAATGCCCTAAACTCAAAACCACAAACTACACTGTTTGGACTATACAAATTAAGGTTATATTAAAAGCACATGGATTATGGGAGACTATAGAACCCAAAGAAAACACCCAATTAGATGCTAAGAAGGATAAGGCAACTATTGCCCTCCTATATCAAGCGGTGACTGAGGATGTGATATTACAAGTAGCAAGTTGTAAAACTGCTAGAGAATTATGGGAATCATTGAAAAGGAGACACGTTGGAGAAGAAAGAGTGCAAAAAGCACGATTACAATCACTAATGATAGGATTTAATGCCCTTCAAATGAAGGACGAGGAAACGGTGGATGCATTTACAGACAAACTAAATGGTTATGCCACGAAGGCAAAAGAATTAGGAAAAACCATGGATGAATCACTTAAAACTATTAGACTCCACACCAGATAGGTTCATTCAGATAGTAGCATCCATAGAACAGACAAGTGATCTAGATGATATCACCTTAGATGAGATCACTGGAAAGTTAAAAGCATTCGAGGAAAGGATCAAACTCCGAAAGGGAGGACAAGCAGAAAGCCAGGATAACCTATTATTCGCACAAGGCGAACACTCTAGATATAAGAAACGTTTCAACAAGAATAGGGGTAGATCAAACTACATACAAGGAAACTGGCAGAATAAAGGAAACAGAAATAACTCGAATGGAGAAAATTCAACTCACAATGACAAGAACCATAAGAATAGAAGTGAGTGGAAGAAGAAAATTAAATGTTTAAATTGCGGGAAACATGGACATTTTAAGAAAGAATGTAGAAGTAAACCAACAACTCAGGAACAGTCAAACGTTATCTATGAAGATGATGAACCATCACTATTAATGACTACACACGAAGAATTATTGTTAAATGAAGGACAAATACAACCCGGAAAGTATGCTACAATAGATGATAGCATATGGTATTTAGATAATGGTGCAAGCAATCATATGACGGGGAGCGAAGAGTCATTTTAAAGATATAGAAGAAACTGGACGCGTTCGTTTTGGAGATGGATCGTATGTAGAGATAAAGGGTAGAGGTTCAATAATACTAGGATGTAGAAACAAGGAGCAGAAGATAATAACAGATGTTTACTACATACCAAACCTCAAGAGCAACATACTTAGTCTAGGACAGCTTACTGAAATAGGTTGTAAGATCATCATGGACGGGAACAAGCTAACTTTGTATGATAAGAAGAAGAAGTTATTGATGAAGGTAGAAAGGTCGAAAAATAGACTTTACAGTATTAAACTACAGATAGAAGCACCTATATGCCTCTTAGCAAATGTGGATAATCAAGCATGGTTATGGCACGCTAGATTAGGTCATCTAAACTTTGATGATATCAACAAGATGACAAGAAAGGGTCTAGTAGAAGGAATATCAAGAATAAACCATACTGGACAAGTATGTGATGCATGTTTATTAGGAAAACATAGCACAACACCATTTCCCAATCAAGCTAAATTCAGATCCAAGAACCCACTGGACTTAGTTTATGGAGATCTCTGTGGTCCCATAAGTCCAACAACACATTCTAGAAAGCAACTCATCTTCTTACTAGTAGATGACTGTACACGTTATATGTGGGCTTATTTTCTAACAACTAAGGATCAAGCCTTCAACACATTTAAGGAATATAGACAAAAGATTGAAATGGAGTTGAGATTGAAGTTAAGAATGCTACGAACAGATAAAGGTGGTGAATTTACATCAAATAAATTCACCAAGTACTGTAAAGAGAATGGAATAACACGACAGTTAACAGCACCATACTCACCGCAACATAATGGAGTAGTTGAAAGAAAAAATAGGATGGTGTTATCAACTACTAGGAGTATGATGAAAGCGATGAAGTTACCCTTAACTTCTTAGGCGGAAGCAGTCAAGCATGCCATTTATATTCTGAATAGGGTACCTACACAAGCACTAGAAGATAAAACACCATATGAAGCACTCTACAAGAGAAAACCAAACCTACAAAACCTTAGAATATTCGGATGCACAACTTATGCTAAGATAACGATACCTCACTTGAAGAAGTTAGATGATAGAAGCATACCGATGGTTTATTTAGGAGTAGAGGAAGGATCAAAAGCTTGTAGGCTATATGATCCAGTAAGAAAGAAGAAACATGTTAGTAGGGACGTAAAGTTTATGGAAACGAAGCCGTGGAATTGGGATAAGAATGGAGATGATACGGATACACAAGACACATTTTGGGCTAGTTTTGTTGTAGACGAAGTTGATAATGGAAATCCTACACCAATCAACATAGAAAACATTGATAACACGTATCATGAAGAAGATCAAATACCGGATCCAATACCAGATCCAATACCTGATCCAGAATCACCAACTACACCACCAACATACACTTACGAACCCAACTCAGAAAGTAAAAGAGAAGCTACTATTAGTTCATTAGAAAGCTCATTAGGAAGCTTAGAAAGATATGAACACAGACCAGTACGAGGGTTAAAGAATATCAATGAAATTTATCAACATGCACGTGAAGTAGAAACTCCAAGTTTATTTTTCATAGAAGAAGAACCCCGTAATTACAAGGAAGCATCAAAAGATGAGAAATGGATTGAGGCCATGAAAATTGAATTAGATTCAATCAACAAGAATCACACATGGACTCTTACAGATTTGCCAGAAAATCAAAAGGCAATCGGACTCAAATGGGTTTATAAAACCAAGAGAGATGCACAAGGAAAGATCATTAGATGTAAAGCAAGATTAGTAGCAAAAGGTTATGTACAAGAACAAGGAATAGACTTTGATGAAGTATTCGCACCAGTTGCTAGGATAGAGACAGTTCGGTTAATATTAGCACTAGCAGCATATCATGGATGGCAAGTACACCACATAGATGTGAAATCAGCATTTTTACATGGAAAATTAAAGGAAGAAGTCTATGTTACACAACCTGAAGGTTTTATTCAGCAAGAAAACCAAGGAAAAGTATACAAGCTAACAAAAGCTTTGTATGGCTTAAGACAAGCACCAAGAGCTTGGAATGTAAAGCTTGATCAAACCTTGAAGTCATTAGATTTTAAGAAATGTAATCTAGAACAAGCAGTCTACACGAAAAGAAGCAAGAATTCAACACTTATAGTTGGAGTGTATGTAGATGATTTAATAATCACGGGCACTCCAAAGAAGGAAATAGACTTGTTCAATTCCCAGATGGAAGATAAATTTGAGATGAGCGATTTAGGATTGCTAGCATATTACCTTGGGATAGAAGTTACACAGACAGGAGGAGAGATTACAATCAAGCAAACTGGATACATTAACAAGATCCTAAAAGAAACAAGTATGACGGATAGCAATGATACGAAGATACCATTGGATCCCGGCACTAAGTTGGTCAAGGCGGAAGATGGAGAACCAGTTGACGCAACTTATTACCAAAGCTTAATTGGAAGCCTCAGATACTTATTACATACAAGACCGGATCTTAGTTACTCAGTCAGACTACTCAGCAGATTTATGCAAGACCCGAAGGATCATCACCTGAAGGCAGTGAAACAAGTAATCCGATATGTCAAAGGAACAAAAGAACATGGAATAATATACAAGAAGGAAGGCGGCTGCAAAATAACAGGTTATAGTAACAGTAGTTATGGAATCAATACCGATCAAGGAAAAGGAACTACTGGAGTCGTATCTTACTTTGGAGAGTCACCTATTACCTGGTGTACTCAGAAGCAACCAACAATGGCGCTTTCATCATGTGAATCAGAATTCATGGCGGCTACTGCAGCAGCATGTCAAGCCTTATGGTTAAAACGTTTACTTAGTGAACTAACTGGAATTGAAGAAAAAAGGATAACGCTCAGAGTTGACAACGTATCAGCAATAGCACTCGTGAAGAACCCAGTATTTCATGGAAGAAGTAAACATATAGACATTCGCTATCATTTCATTCGGGAATGCGTAGAGAATGGTCATATAAATGTGGAACACGTTAGCGGAGAACTACAAAGAGCAGACATTTTAACGAAAGCTTTACCAAGACTCAAGTTTACAACTATGAGACAAATGCTTGGAGTTCAAGACCTTGGACAAAGCAACGATCAAGATTAAGGAGGAGAATGTGAGCCAAAGTAATCTTGATGTTACTTCAAAGGGAAAACGTGAAGGACCAAGTTTGTAGAAACGAAACTCTACAACCGCTAGTTAGTTAAATTAGTTTTAGTTAGTTATTTTCTGGAAATATGGTCGAATGGTTGTGTTGCTTGGCAGAAACCTATTCGAACCATCACAATGGTTGAAGACATCTATTCGAATAGACATGACTTTTAGTGAAAGGTTGCAACGGTTCATGACACCGTTTGGAAACCTATAAGTACTTGTGTTTATGTATTATTACAATGGTTAGACAAATAAATAAGTTATCTTTAGTTATTTACGTTTGCAAATCATATTTGACTCAACCACATCGATCTATACACATCGTACCACGACTGGGAAAATAGCGCAAAATCCAATCATTGAAAGGAAAAAATACAGAATTGCATGACAGAGGCCATGGGGTGTAGCCTCTCGTAATTTTCCCAACGGTTAGTAAATACCTACAAGTTGTTACGTTATTTAAATACCCACTTTTACGTATGAGAAAATTTTTTTTATAAGACTTGATATATAATTCACAACAGTAAATTGTGAATTATCTTTTGCTTAGAAACGTTGCTTGCACACAACCTAGATAGTCTAAATTATCGCGAATATATATATACTAAAAACATTTATAAATATACGTTTCGTTATCTATACCGTACAATATTTATATATTCCGGAACCTACGAAAATTCCCGAGATTGCTCACTATCGTTACTTGAACTTATCCCGACTCCCTAAAATTTCCAGGTGGGCCCCAACACCCATTGGGCCGCGTAATCCACCACACAACCAAACGGACCAGTTTTATTCTTTCTTTTGTTTTGGGTCGACACAACACCCTGAGCCCAGTTACAAGCCCAAACGCACCCCTTGTGTTGTTTTAGTTTTGTTTCTGCCAGACGCGACACTCCCAAACGCACCCTAATATTCTACGATTTCTACACATAACGAACCTATTTTATTACACATTACGATTTACCTAGTGCCCAAGATACACACTAGACATAAACCTTACTCACTCACTTTCGTTTACTACCTTAAAAACGTTCAAAGTAAATCACCAAACGTTCCAAGGAGAAAAGACCAAAAACGTGTCAAGACATTCCTTTCTCACCACCCATGCTCTCCAATCCCATCTAAATGAACATTTTGCAAACATGAAATTTCAGGAATGAATAGGTATTCACTTACACAATCCTAAGCTATGTAAATACTCGATTGGTTTATATTTGTGGCGTCACTATTCGCCTAACGTGCAACCTCCATCCTTGTGAACTTATCTTGTCCATACACATTCAAAATGCAGCCTATATAAGCTTTACATGCAAACCACATCACTACATACACTCATACGTACCATACCACTAAAATTAATAACGAGAAGAAGCTATGGAGGGACGAAAGGATTGCTAGGAGAACCACGCTTAGAAGAGAACCTAGGAAGCAAGCTTGGAGTCTACTTGAACCTTGGAAGGACGAGAAGTGAACCACAACACGTTGAACCATTACACGATCCCTACACGTTGTTTTACTCCACCTTTGAAAGGTGAGGTGAGACTCTCCACTTTTATTTATATGTATACGCATATGAAATTTATTTTGAAAGCAAATTACTTTACTCTCGTCATTCTTAAATATTAAACGTAACATATATATAAAAATCGTCATTTTCATTTTTGACCATGCTAGCAATCACGTATAGTAAAGATTCGAAGCTAATAATATCGTTTACATATTTATTTAGACACGTTTAGAAGGTCACTTGACCCTTTGATTCACAAACCCAACACTTAGAATATTTTCTAAGTCATTGGACTGCTTTCAGTCATGAATTGATACGTTTACTTTGACCCTTTTTCTTCGAATCTAGATTAATAACATATTGTTTTTATTGCTCGACCCCATTGTCACCTTGGTAAACAATTAGAGAACACTTTTCATTCGACCTAACAAGCTCATTTGAACCAATTACGCGACCCTTTTTGAACCTGCCTAAAGCAGTTTTCGTATGAAACTAAATAAGCCAAGTGGGCTTATTAGCCCGATAAGCTGTCCACTTAGCTTATTCGATAAGCTGGTGCTTTAAGCTATTTCATAACATTTTTGTACTATAAAAATGAGTCCAAGGTCAGGCCCAAAGGTCTCGTAAGCCCAATGGATCTCAAATTATTAACGTGCCCTTAATATTGTTTCGTTAAAGCCCATTTAGAAAAATAAGTTGCTTTTAAGCTAATAAGCAGTTAAAATAAGTTATTTTGAATACCCTGAGCTTATTTATCATGTCAAAAAGCTAAGTTATTAATTTGGTAATTTTTGGACTAACTATGCAAATTTTCGTAACCGAGGGACTAAAAGTGTCAAAACTGCAAACTTGGGGTATAAACTGTCAAAACAGATTTTTATAAGTTAGAAACTGTTAATAATGAAATTTGGAAGTGAGAAATGTAAATAATAATACTTTTGGACCTAAAATGTAAATTATATATATTTTGGACTAACGGTGTAAAATATATATCGTTAGGGTAAAAAGTGTAAAATTGAGAAACATGGAGGATTAAATGGTAATATTGATTTTAATAAAAACAATATATATATCTTTACTTATATATATATATATATATATATATATATATATATATATATATATATATATATATATATATTTGAATATATGTTAAAACGCTAGATAATAAAACATAACTTATTATATATATATATATATATATATATATATATATATATATATATATATATATATATATATATATATATATATATATATATATATAATACGAATAAAACTTATATAACGATAATAAAATTCGAACGATATAACAATACGTTATTTATTTCTTGTAAAACGATACGTTTATTTCCATTATAAAAACTAACTTTATATCAATCATCGATCATTTTACTTACAAGTTATATGTATATATAACTTTATTTTTAAACAAACACGAGATTCGCTCGTAACTAAATAACAAGTAATCGCGATAGAACCAGATTTAGACTATTAACTGAAACTTGCATTATCTTTTAGGTTGTGTGAAGCCGTTTCCTTGCTTTGTTGAGACTACGATACCACTGTACTACTAAGGTGATTTCATAGCCCAGTCTTTAACTATTTTCCCGTGGGGAGATACATGCTTAAAACTCGATCACAAGTCTTTTATACCGGGTATTGAAATACCGTCAGGCCAATGTTATTTGCTTAAGTTACTATTGTCAGAAGTCCCTCTATCATGAACCTTAATCACCTGAAGGGTGAACGTAAATAATTGTGGATAGTACTATTAGTGATTAACAATCCTCGTTTGGTTGTTGGAGAAAACACCAGGCGCACTTTATTGTTCTTACAAATAGGTTATTGACAAATACCTATCTTTGGGGGCCTATTACTTACCATCATAATTCATACTTATGATTGGCTGTTAATCGTTGAGTATCATGAGCTTAAGGCAATAACAGGAACACTGATTTTTAACATATTGATTGTATGTGATTACAATACACCCTTAACTTGTGATTCAAACTCTTAAACTCAAACCTATGAATATCACTCAACTTTATGTTGACTTTAGCATGTTTATCTCAGGTAACTAAACAAGACGGATCTGGATGGCACGGAGTGGGCAAAAGCATGACAAGAACCATAATAAACTACTTATTTTTCCTTCAGAATAAAACACGTCCTTAACTTAATAATGTTTTGTATCCCAGATATTTGGTATTTTGAAATAAATTAAACTTTAATACTTCACTTTGTGTTGTCTACTACAATTGTGACAAGGTCCTCGAAGTAATACCCCGAAAGTCTTCCGCTGACATGTTAAGTCTTCCGCTGTTATTAACGACTTTTGGGGGTGTTACAGATTGGTATTCAGAGCCACGGTTATAGAGAACCAGATGTTTTAAACATTGGACTATAACTACACTTTAACTGGACCATTTTTACAAAATACCACTTCATGCCCTCCGTGCCTACATTCCAACATCTGGTAGAAAAGTTACTTCTCATTATTTCTTACTTATATAACTTGATATATGCTTACATGCTATGATTTTGCTAATAACTATGTTTACTAATCGGGATTATTACAGTACCATGTCCTCCAAACCCAACTTCATTGTTTTGTTATCGGATTCGGAAACTGAGAGCTCTACACCTATTGTACCAACTCTTGCTCCAATGACTGTGTCACCTACAACAGATAAGAATAAGGAAAGTCAGCAATCCTCTACTTCACCTCAAGCATCATCTGGTCCAATCAGACGCAGTAAGCAAACTTCTCCATTCCAGCCTTATGAACCAGCCACAGCTGGAAAAGCTCTTTCATATGCTGAAGAAAAAGACATCTGGAATGATACTAAATGGAAAAAGGAAGTTGCTCCAACTGCAGAACCAGTGATACTACCTAGTATATTTTATCAGCAGACTACTACTGTACCAGTGACAATCAACAGTTCACCACCTGTGAAAACTTCCAGTGCTCCTCTGACTTATCAACCAAGGAATTACCAGATTCGTCCTACCTCCTCAGATCCTTACTATTATGCAAGAACCAATCATAAGGCTCGTAAGCGGGTCAATGCTCGCAAATGGTCATTTCTACTACCAATCCTTAAGTATTGGAGATCTCAAGAAGGTACACCCACCAACAGAGAACTTGGTGAAAGATCATCATTTGCTGCATCTAAGATCCTTCCAGTCACTGGAGAACCCATTCACCATACCATACCACTCTTGGCAGCTAGGTTAGTAAGACATGAAGACAGGTTAGACGCCATAGCCACCTTGGTAAACAACATCCCTAATGAACTGATAGAAGTTATGTCAGCTGAGATAGAACAACTTGTGATGGGACACCTAGAGATGAGAACCATGATCGAACAACTAAGTACCCAATTCGGTGAAGCTATGGAATTCATCGGATTACTTTGCTCCGCTAACACCGTAAACAAGGACATCATGTGTGACATCGATCAAGCCCTCGACACCACAAGAGCCCAAGTCATGTCTCTGCGACGTGCACAACAAGAAACACAAGCTAGGGAGAGAGACCGAGACCAAATCATAGAAACCATGGCCGCCAAAATTCAGGAACTAGAACGTCGTCTTGATGATAACCAAGGAAAACCCTAGAATGCCATAGATTGTCGACGTAGCCTCACCCACATCACAGTAATAACTTGTATTTGAATGTCCTAGAGATATGTCAACAAGAATGAATAAGTGATGTAAACTCAAAACGACAATCTAATCAATGATGTTATGTTTGCTTTATTTTCATAAGTGTTATGATATCGTATATTGCATCGTGATATATGTGACACTATTATAACTTTGAACCTATTGATGTTACTAAATAGTCTAACACAAGATGGTTATTATGAAAATTCTGAAAATATATTCTCATTTTTAGGAATATGGCACCTAAGAGAACCGTGACCACTACCTCAGCAGCAACCATGACCCCGGAAGAAATCCAACAAGCAATCACCAATGGAATCAATGCAGCCTTAGCCGAACAAGCAAATGCTAATGCACAACCGGCAAGAAATGTTGCTCCCGCACCTCGCCAATGTACCTATAAAGACTTTATGGCTTGTCAGCCGACTTACTTCATGGGTACTGAAGGGATAACTAAACTTGCCCATTGGTTCGAGAGATGCGAAACGGTATTCCAAAGGAGTGGATGCTCAGAAAACAACAGAGTCACATTTGCCACAGGAACCTTAATGGATGACGCTTTGTCATGGTGGACCGCTACAACTCAAACTTTAGGTACAGAAGCAGCGTACCGACTCTCCTGGACGGAATTCAAAGCCAAGATCCTAAAGAAGTACTGTCCTCGATCCGAAATAAGAAAACTGGAAGACGAATTCCATGTCCTTGCAGTCAAAGGAATCGATCTTAGGGCTTACAACAGGAGATTCCACGAGCTGATGGCATTATGTCCTTCTATCGTACCAGATTTAGAGAAAACTCTGGAGAAGTATATTGAAGGTCTTCCCCGGAATATTGAAGGAAACGTCACAGCATCCAACCCACCATCACTAGAAGTCGCAATGGAGTTAGCACAAAAACTCCTAGACCGCGAAATCAAGTGCAACGAACTCAAAAGAAAACTTGATGACAGGAGAACCACCCACCACCAAAACCACAATCACTACCACAACGGCCATCGCAACAACAACCATCACCACAACAACAACTACAACAGGATCAACCAACAACAACACCAGAACAAGAACCCACATCGTCAACAACAGAACCAACGACAAGAACCTCCTAAGATATTTACGGCAACCAATGGCAATGGATATCAAGGTATTAAGCCACAGTGCAACCGATGCAAGCTTCATCACAATGGTGCTTGTACAGTAAAATGCCATAAATGCCAAAGGATAGGTCATGCCACAAAAGATTGTAGGACCCCTGCTACCGGCAGCAACCTACAACCAATAGCACCAACATGTTACTCATGCGGAGAAACCGGACACTTCAAGAACCGCTGTCCAAAAGGAAATGGTCAGAACACTGCACGAGCAAGAGCATACGTGATGGGAAATGAAAATGAACCACAAAACCCCGACGTTGTCACGGGTACGTTCTTATTAAATCATCATAATGCTAGGGTATTATTTGATTCTGGAGCAGATAAGAGCTTCGTGTCGGACACGTTTGCCCCTTTCATTAACTCTAACCCTTCTAAGCTAAACACCACATACGAGATAGAAATGGCCAATGGGAACTTAATTAGCACCAACTCTGTTTTAAAGAATTGTACCATAACCCTCGTAGGAGAATCTTTTCCTATTGACCTAATGCCTGTCCAACTCGGTAGTTTTGATGCTATCATCGGAATGGATTGGTTATCCAAACATCATGCTAAGATTCATTGTAACGAGAAAGCCATACACATTCCTTTTAAGAATGAAACCCTCGTTATCCATGGCGACAAGAATAAAAACCGATACGGAATCATCTCATGCCTCAGAATGATAAAATACATGAACGAAGGATGTCATGTATTCATGGTTCAGGTGACGGAAAGTAAGTTAACCAAGAAACAACTTAAAGATGTACCTATTGTTAAGGAATTCCCCGAAGTATTTCCTGAAGATCTACCCGGTCTTCCACCGACTCGCCAAGTAGAGTTCCAAATTGAACTAGTGCCTGGAGCGGCACCAGTAGCGAAAGCACCTTACAGGTTAGCACCTTCCGAAATGGAGGAACTATCGGAACAATTAAAGGAATTATCCGATAAAGGTTTCATTAGACCAAGTTCATCACCCTGGGGAGCCCCAGTGTTGTTTGTTAAAAAGAAAGACGGATCATTTCGGATGTGCATAGATTACCGAGAATTAAACAAGCTCACCATAAAGAACCGATATCCTTTACCTAGAATAGACGATTTATTTGATCAATTACAAGGATCGAGTGTATACTCGAAGATTGATCTAAGGTCGGGATACCATCAATTGAGAGTTCGGGAAGAAGATATTCCCAAGACAGCCTTCAGAACCCGTTATGGACACTATGAATTTCAGGTAATGCCATTTGGTCTAACAAACGCACCCGCCGTGTTTATAGACCTAATGAACCGAGTATGCAAGCCATATTTGGACAAATTCGTGATAGTATTCATTGACGACATTCTGATCTACTCTCGTAACAAAGAGGAACACGCCAATCATTTGAGAACAATCCTAGAGTTACTTAGGAAGGAAAAGTTGTACGCAAAATTCTCAAAATGTGACTTTTGGATTCCCACGGTACAATTTTTGGGACATGTAATCAATAGTCAAGGAATACACGTGGATCCTGCAAAAATAGAGGCAGTTAAAGAATGGTCATCACCTACAACTCCCACAGAAGTACGTCAATTTTTAGGTCTTGCAGGTTACTACCGGAGATTGATTGAAGGTTTCTCTAAAATCTCAAAACCATTGACCAAGTTGACCCAAAAGAACGAAAAGTACGTCTGGGGACAAGAAGCAGAATCAGCCTTCCAACTATTAAAACAAAAGCTTTGTGAAGCTCCAATACTAGCATTGCCAGAAGGAAGCAAAGATTTCGTGCTATATTGTGACGCTTCGTACCATGGTTTAGGTGCAGTTTTGATACAACGAGATAAGGTAATAGCTTATGCCTCATGTCAACTGAAGAAACATGAGGAAAATTACACAACCCATGATCTAGAACTAGGAGCAATAGTATTCGCTCTCAAGTTATGGAGACACTATCTATACGGTACTAAGTGTATCGTGTTTACAGATCACAAAAGTCTCCAACATATCCTAGATCAAAAAGATTTAAATATGAGACAACGCCGTTGGTTAGAATTGCTTAGTGATTATGATTGTAAGATCCGTTATCACCCAGGAAAGGCTAATGTAGTAGCAGATGCACTAAGCCGGAAAGAAAGACAAAAACCTCTCAGGGTTAGATCGTTAGGCATGACTATTTGTTCACCCCTCCCAACACAAATCATTATCGCCCAGAGCGAAGCTCTCAAGAAAGAAAATCGACCAATTGAAAAGATTTTTGGTATGCCAGAAAACGAAAACGGATTTGTGAAAAGATCAGATGGAATGCTTTGTTTCAAGGAAAGAAGCTGGATTCCTCTCTTCGGAGGTATTCGTGACCTCATCATGCATGAGTCTCACAAATCAAAATACTCCATTCACCCAGGTTCCGACAAGATGTACCAGGATCTTAAGAAACTATATTGGTGGCCGAATATGAAAGCCGACATCGCTGAGTACGTCAGTAAATGTCTAACATGTTCAAGAGTAAAAGCAGAATACCAGAAACCCTCCGGATTACTCACCCAACCCGAACTCCCCATGTGGAAATGGGAACGTATCACAATGGACTTCATCACCAAACTTCCCAAAACCTCTACTGGCTACGATACGATATGGGTTATCGTTGATCGTCTCACCAAGTCAGCTCATTTCCTACCAATCAAAGAAACTGATGAAATGAACACGCTTGCTCAGATATATCTGAAAGAAATTGTGTCACGACATGGAGTGCCGATTTCTATTATATCAGATCGTGACAGTCGTTTCACGTCTCATTTTTGGAAATCATTGCAAAAAGCTTTAGGAACAAAGCTGGATATGAGTACAGCCTATCACCCACAAACCGATGGTCAAAGTGAGAGAACAATACAAACCTTAGAAGATATGCTACGCGCTTGTGTTATAGACTTCGGAAAAGGTTGGGACAAACACTTACCATTGGCAGAATTCTCATACAACAACAGTTATCATACCAGTATCAAGGCAGCACCATTCGAAGCACTTTACGGTAGAAAGTGTAGATCACCCGTTTACTGGGCAGAAGTCGGAGAAATACAACTCACAGGACCGGATCTAGTTCATGAGACAACCGAGAAAATCATAAAAATCAAACAACGTTTACAAACCGCTAGAGACCGACAGAAAAGTTACGCCGACCTAAAAAGAAAACCCATGGAATTTCAGATTGGAGATAAAGTTATGTTAAAAGTATCACCATGGAGAGGAATGATACGATTCGGAAAGAGGGGAAAGTTAAACCCAAGATACATCGGTCCATTCAAAATCCTAGAAAGAATTGGACCCATGGCATATAAACTTGAACTACCCGAGGAACTTAGTAGAATTCACAACACTTTCCATGTGTCAAATCTCAAGAAGTGTTTATCCGATGAATCTTTGGTCATTCCATTGAAAGAATTACAACTTGATGACAAACTCGTTTTTACCGAGGAACCAGTAGAAATCATGGATAGAGAGGTCAAACAACTAAAACAAAACCGTATCCCTATCATAAAAGTTCGATGGGACTCTAAACGAGGACCAGAGTATACTTGGGAACGCGAGGACCAGTTTCGCACCAAGTACCCACACCTCTTCTCATAGACACCCTTGGCAACCCTCCTAAACTCGAATTCCGGGACGGAATTCACTGTAAGATGTATGTACTGTAGCCTCTCGTAATTTTCCCAACGGTTAGTAAATACCTACAAGTTGTTACGTTATTTAAATACCCACTTTTACGTATGACAAAATTTTTTTTATAAGACTTGATATATAATTCACAACAGTAAATTGTGAATTATCTTTTGCTTAGAAACGTTGCTTGCACACAACCTAGATAGTCTAAATTATCGCGAATATATATATACTAAAAACATTTATAAATATACGTTTCGTTATCTATACCGTACAATATTTATATATTCCGGAACCTACGAAAATTCCCGAGATTGCTCACTATCGTTACTTGAACTTATCCCGACTCCCTAAAATTTCCAGGTGGGCCCCAACACCCATTGGGCCGCGTAATCCACCACACAACCAAACGGACCAGTTTTATTCTTTCTTTTGTTTTGGGCCGACACAACACCCTGAGCCCAGTTACAAGCCCAAACGCACCCCTTGTGTTGTTTTAGTTTTGTTTCTGCCAGACGCGACACTCCCAAACGCACCCTAATATTCTACGATTTCTACACATAACGAACCTATTTTATTACACATTACGATTTACCTAGTGCCCAAGATACACACTAGACATAAACCTTACTCACTCACTTTCGTTTACTACCTTAAAAACGTTCAAAGTAAATCACCAAACGTTCCAAGGAGAAAAGACCAAAAACGTGTCAAGACATTCCTTTCTCACCACCCATGCTCTCCAATCCCATCTAAATGAACATTGTGCAAACATGAAATTTCAGGAATGAATAGGTATTCACTTACACAATCCTAAGCTATGTAAATACTCGATTGGTTTATATTTGTGGCGTCACTATTCGCCTAACGTGCAACCTCCATCCTTGTGAACTTATCTTGTCCATACACATTCAAAATGCAGCCTATATAAGCTTTACATGCAAACCACATCACTACATACACTCATACGTACCATACCACTAAAATTAATAACGAGAAGAAGCTATGGAGGGACGAAAGGATTGCTAGGAGAACCACGCTTAGAAGAGAACCTAGGAAGCAAGCTTGGAGTCTACTTGAACCTTGGAAGGACGAGAAGTGAACCACAACACGTTGAACCATTACACGATCCCTACACGTTGTTTTACTCCACCTTTGAAAGGTGAGGTGAGACTCTCCACTTTTATTTATATGTATACGCATATGAAATTTATTTTGAAAGCAAATTACTTTACTCTCGTCATTCTTAAATATTAAACGTAACATATATATAAAAATCGTCATTTTCATTTTTGACCATGCTAGCAATCACGTATAGTAAAGATTCGAAGCTAATAATATCGTTTACATATTTATTTAGACACGTTTAGAAGGTCACTTGACCCTTTGATTCACAAACCCAACACTTAGAATATTTTCTAAGTCATTGGACTGCTTTCAGTCATGAATTGATACGTTTACTTTGACCCTTTTTCTTCGAATCTAGATTAATAACATATTGTTTTTATTGCTCGACCCCATTGTCACCTTGGTAAACAATTAGAGAACACTTTTCATTCGACCTAACAAGCTCATTTGAACCAATTACGCGACCCTTTTTGAACCTGCCTAAAGCAGTTTTCGTATGAAACTAAATAAGCCAAGTGGGCTTATTAGCCCGATAAGCTGTCCACTTAGCTTATTCGATAAGCTGGTGCTTTAAGCTATTTCATAACATTTTTGTACTATAAAAATGAGTCCAAGGTCAGGCCCAAAGGTCTCGTAAGCCCAATGGATCTTAAATTATTAACGGGCCCTTAATATTGTTTCGTTAAAGCCCATTTAGAAAAATAAGTTGCTTTTAAGCTAATAAGCAGTTAAAATAAGTTATTTTGAATACCCTGAGCTTATTTATCATGTCAAAAAGCTAAGTTATTAATTTGGTAATTTTTGGACTAACTATGCAAATTTTCGTAACCGAGGGACTAAAAGTGTCAAAACTGCAAACTTGGGGTATAAACTGTCAAAACAGATTTTTATAAGTTAGAAACTGTTAATAATGAAATTTGGAAGTAAGAAATGTAAATAATAATACTTTTGGACCTAAAATGTAAATTATATATATTTTGGACTAACGGTGTAAAATATATATCGTTAGGGTAAAAAGTGTAAAATTGAGAAACATGGAGGATTAAATGGTAATATTGATTTTAATAAAAACAATATATATATCTTTACTTATATATATATATATATATATTTGAATATATGTTAAAACGCTAGATAATAAAACATAACTTATTATATATATATATATATATATATATATATATATATATATATATATATATATATATATATATATATATATATAATACGAATAAAACTTATATAACGATAATAAAATTCGAACGATATAACAATACGTTATTTATTTCTTGTAAAACGATACGTTTATTTCCATTATAAAAACTAACTTTATATCAATCATCGATCATTTTACTTACAAGTTATATGTATATATAACTTTATTTTTAAACAAACACGAGATTCGCTCGTAACTAAATAACAAGTAATCGCGATAGAACCAGATTTAGACTATTAACTGAAACTTGCATTATCTTTTAGGTTGTGTGAAGCCGTTTCCTTGCTTTGTTGAGACTACGATACCACTGTACTACTAAGGTGATTTCATAGCCCACTCTTTAACTATTTTCCCGTGGGGAGATACATGCTTAAAACTCGATCACAAGTCTTTTATACCGGGTATTGAAATACCGTCAGGCCAATGTTATTTGCTTAAGTTACTATTGTCAGAAGTCCCTCTATCATGAACCTTAATCACCTGAAGGGTGAACGTAAATAATTGTGGATAGTACTATTAGTGATTAACAATCCTCGTTTGGTTGTTGGAGAAAACACCAGGCGCACTTTATTGTTCTTACAAATAGGTTATTGACAAATACCTATCTTTGGGGGCCTATTACTTACCATCATAATTCATACTTATGATTGGCTGTTAATCGTTGAGTATCATGAGCTTAAGGCAATAACAGGAACACTGATTTTTAACATATTGATTGTATGTGATTACAATACACCCTTAACTTGTGATTCAAACTCTTAAACTCAAACCTATGAATATCACTCAACTTTATGTTGACTTTAGCATGTTTATCTCAGGTAACTAAACAAGACGGATCTGGATGGCACGGAGTGGGCAAAAGCATGACAAGAACCATAATAAACTACTTATTTTTCCTTCAGAATAAAACACGTCCTTAACTTAATAATGTTTTGTATCCCAGATATTTGGTATTTTGAAATAAATTAAACTTTAATACTTCACTTTGTGTTGTCTACTACAATTGTGACAAAGATCCTCGAAGTAATACCCCGAAAGTCTTCCGCTGACATGTTAAGTCTTCCGCTGTTATTAACGACTTTTGGGGGTGTTACATGGGGGAACTGTGCAACCAAGATTCGCGAACCACATAAATCCGCTAGAGTACGTTTAGTTAGATATATTTGACACTGCAGAAGATGCTGCAAGAGCATACGATTAATTATCCTCTATTTTTTTTTCCAAACTAATCTTCGGGTCCGCCAGCTCGTCAGCAAAAATAAGGATGATTAAGACAATAGTCGGGTAGCATCAGGGTCATGGCCTTGTCCGTGATGGAAACTACGGATTTTTGCGGCGTTCTCGTGGTTACTCTTGTAAAAAAGTGTCAAATTTTTGTAAATGGGTCGGGTCCAAAAAAAATGTGCTTACATCATTTATAATTTTGGTTTTTCGTAAATGCATTTGATCATTTATAATTTTGGTTTCGATCAATTCCCACCGGTCGCCTCAGTCAAATTTATTTGTTATCTACTTTTTCTTGCTTTTAGCATGGTTAAAGAGTTTATACTTTATACATAGAGCAAAGTCTACAGATGAGTCATGTGCTCTTATTTTTGTCTTTATATGTTTACTAGTGAACTTTCAAAAATTTGAAATTATGACTAACCACTACAAAATAATAATAATAATAATAATAATAATAATAATAATAAATAAATAATTACACAACACAAATTAAAAAAAAATTACACATATGGTCCACAGACCCAGTTAAAAAAATTGCACCGTTGATCCTCAATACATAACATCAGTTAGTCCCAAATACATAACCACCGCCGACCATCACCATGAACCACCTCCACCTGCAACCACCACCACCACCACCCACCACCAATCAACACAACCACTCACCACCACTTGAGGGTGGTGGTAGTGAATGGTCATTGGTGGTGACAGTGGGTGGCGGTGGTGAGTGGTGATTGGTAGGTAGTGGAAAGTAGTGGCAGGTAGTGGTGGCAGTGGCTGGAGGTGGTGCGTAGTAAAGGTGATTAGTGGTGGTAAGTGGTGGTGGTAGTGGGTGGTGGTGGTGGTAGTGGGTGGTGGTGGTGGTGGCGGCGGTGGTAGGTGGTGGTGTGGGTGGCGGTGGTGAGTGACGGTGGTGATTATTTGTTGTGGTGGGTGGTTGTAATGGGTGGCGGTGGTAAGTGGTGGGTGGTAGTTGTTGGAGGTGGTGGGTGGCGGTTATTTATTTGACTATTTGGGACTAACCGAGGTCATGCATTGAGGACCAATGGTGCAATTTTTTTAACTGGGCTTATGTATTGAAGACCAACAGTGTAATTTTTTAAACTAGGATTATATATATGATTATAAAGCATACGTATCTGTTTTGGCCCATAATGATAGCTTTTATAGATGACTGCTATTTGTCTTATCGTTAGAATAATGGAAACGGTTCATGGATCAAGTAAAACATCCAAGCTTGCACAAGACGATGTTATTAGCAGCATGCCTGATGACGTGGTAACTAATATTCTTATACATTTGCCATTACAAGATGCTCTAAGGACGGGTCAACAAATTGGAAGCATAAGTGGACTATGCTCACTCAACTTGTATTTGATGAGGAATTCTATGAGTATTTAAAAGTGAAAGGAAAGGAAAAAGATTATGGGAGCATTATAACTATGTTTCTTGATCGTCTTAAAGGTGTCATTGCAAAGTTCTACCTGTACATAGAAGAGGGATGTAACTCCATATTGGATGTTCAGGATATCTATAATTGGCTTTTGGTCTTGTCTGGAAAGGAGATTATGGAATTCACCCTTATAAATATGGATGAAACACAAATTAAGTTGACCACCCATCTTTTCTCTTGTCGAAGGTTGAAACATTTGGAGCTTTATAACTGTCATATTTGTCCCATAGATGGTTTTGGTGGTTTTCCAAATCTTTTAAGTTTGGACTTGTCTGAGGTAGAGTTCGGAAGCTACACATATGGGGAATTTCTTACTCACTGTCCGTTATTGGAGATTCTGGAACTAAGGTCTAACTCCCCAAGCGAAATAAAACGAGTTGAGATTGAAAAACTTGAAAATCTTGTAGTGTTAACCCTGCCTTTGTGGGAGGTTGACAATATGGCAATGATCACAAGCTCGGGTATCTTTCAGCTTATAGGTTTTTTCTCAAAACTCCAAGAGCTTAATCTTAACTTTTGGTTGTGCAAGGTAAGCTTAAGTTGAATAATTTAAATTCATTATACAATGTATAACAACATGTCTTGCTTCTTTCTCTAACTGGCTTTTTATGTACTACTTTTCTTCCAGATATCGGCAGATGTTGAAGTAAGTGTCCCAACTACCTTACCATGTGTAAAGACACTCAGATTATACGAAATAGATTTTAGCAATGAGATTATGGTATCATGTGTTATTGACTTGATTTGTGCTTGCTCGAATTTGGAGACCCTTTTGATCAAGGTGAGTGGCCTTGATCATATATAATTATATAGTCATATTGAATTATTAAAGATCTTATATCTGAACATTAAAAAAAATTGGTAGGCTACAAACGAGGATGATGTCCCAGTGCCTGCATTTTCTTCTTCGCAAGTAGATTTTAGCAGAATTAGGGAAATGCAACTTCGAAAAGTGGTGTTTGTTTCAGTTAGAGGTTTAGAGAATGAAGTATGTTTGATAAAGTATTTACTTGATTGTTCACGCTTGTTAGAAAAGATGGATATTTCAGGAAAATCATTGGAAGTGCTTGGTGGTGACATTGGAGCGTTCTAAAAAGTTATTAAAGCTACACCGAGCCTCCCGCGTAGCAGAAATAGACTTTGATTTCCAATAGCAGCCAAACGACATCACTTGGTCTTGGCTAACAGTCTAATCATCACATGATTTTTGATTGTTTATTAAATAACTCAAAGGCGTTTGAATTGTATATCTGAAATGCAAGTCAATGTTTGGGCTCCTAAAACCAAAAAATAGAGGCCGTATGGTTATGAATTCAATAATTTTTGCTTGTGAGCTTTATTTTTATAAAATTTAAATAAGAACAAAATCTTATATTATATAAAGCTTAAGTAGCCTTATAAATGTAAAGGGGTCATAATAAATGACCCAAGAATTGATTCTATCATATGAAGCCTTCAACATTGATTCCATGTAAATTAAACATCTCAATTAGTATATGTACATTGATTTCAAGCAACTCAAACATCTCAATTAATAGTGGTTAGTCTTTTTACCTTCCCGTCCATGAGTTACAAATATTTTATCAACTATATAATGTGTCAAAAATGACACACAACAAACCACAACTTCCTCCACACCGCGTGCACATTGGGCTACAACTTATTATGGTGGTAAAGTAAGCATCATATCGTCTTACTTATTTAGTATATTGATTTATATTGTTTTATGTAAATTTCACGTGTGTTTTGTGTGTGTAACAATGTAGGACATAAAGATGGTGCTTAGGAGGTTTGGTAATAACATCATCTTCTCTAATGGTTTAAGAGATCCTACACATCTTTGTCTTATCAATTAAGTGGAACATGCACGAACATTTTCAATTTGATCGAAAATGCAATATATTGATTAATTGTATTTAAGTTACTTATGATCAACTATATCTAATTGTTTTTTGCAGCGCGTCAAGAAGCATTAAAGAAAGAGATCGAGAAGTCACAAAAAGTGTATCAAGAACAAAACATGCAAAAGGCCAATAAACAACGACATAGTATGTTACAAATTAAACATGCAATATTTTACTTCATGTAGTACCGATAAACGGGCTAATACTATTAATTCATAAGCAAGTAAGTTTATTGAAAATAATATGTCGATCATTCAATTTTTAGTCAATAATTATTACCACACTCTGTTGGTGCATTTTAATATTTTTGCTTTTAATGTAGTTTTTTGTCTTGCGATGTGTTAATGTCACTTTTTTAATTAAATGCCTTGAATATTGCGTAACTTTAATATTTGATATGACTGTGTAAATTATATCGATGTTACATATTGAAAATGGGGTGGTATATAATAAAAATATCTTCACACTATCATCTTAACAATGAGAATCTTCTAAATTGAAGAAGTATATAAAGGAGAAGAAAATTGTGTTTAGTTAAATGTCGGGTGTATTGATTGATTGGAGCGGGTTTGTGATTCGGACTTGGGTCATTGGATCTGATTTTTTATTATACGAGTTATAATTATACTCTTAAATATAATAATTACTTTAATGTTTTATGTTTTTATATTTTTGTTAAAAAGAAATTTGTTTTATAGTTCACTTTTAATAATGTCATTTATTTGAACAACGAAGTCCGTCTTTCACAAAAAATGAGAATTTCTAACATGAACCAAAAATTAGTGCCGAACATTACGAAAAAAACAATTAGATCCAACATGTGTGCATTGCATGGGTCCTGAGGCATTCCAAACCTATGTGCATCGCACGGGGATGAATATAAAAGGTCTCTAACATTAATGTCATCGCTTCATATTTAAAATAATTTATGTAACTTATACATATTAAAAAATTACATGTGAAGAGACTCTTTTAATGTCAATAAACTATTGTTGTACATTTGGGCCTCACAATCATACTAACAACCCGACAATTTACACAATCATTTTCGCACGGGTCCTGCGGCAAACCAAGTTATTTATGACGAAAATTAGTGGCAAACATAGTTTTTGACTCGACCTCAATTAAAACTGACAGAAATAAAGGCACCAATATTTTTCATGCCATGCTAAGTTGCTAACAAAAGTTGTGTTAACATCACAACTTAGGAACTTATTGACCAACAAAAGTTGTGGTAACATCACAACTTAGGAACTTATTGTCAATAAACTATTTTAAATGTGTGTTATGCTTAGAAAATATGTGATACCATCACAACTTAGATATATAATAATGATGAAAATAAGTGTCAAAGCTTATATGTCAATAAACTATTTTAAATGTGTGTCATGCTTAGAAAATATGTGATACAATCACAACTTAGATATATAATGACGAAAATATGTGCCAAAAATTACATATTAGTTTTATATCAAAATATAGGGATGTTACAATTTTGAGAATAAATACAAAATCTAAACTTTATAAATAACTACTAATATGACATAAAAAATTTAAATGTAATGTTACAATCTTGAGAATAAATACAAAATATAAACTTTATAAATAACTACTAATATGTCATAAAAAGTTTAAATATAAAATTTACCAATCAACTAAGGTTATACTTACAAAAGTCTAATAACGAAAAAAATTATTTCACATTACACTATGACTAATTAGATAGAGCCCGTGTGCAACACACGGGTCTAAATTACTCGTACAGTATGAATTTGTCTTTTCTGAAAACGTTAAATGAATGCGTTGGGACTTTTTCCACTACATTTTTGTAGACAACTAGCCCCTGCATTTGGTACTTTCCTGAAGAAACAATTCAATCCCTGTGGTTATAAGGACTTACAATTTATCTTTTGCACATTATTTCTTACATATTTAAATAACATAGTTGCTACATGCATGCATCATAACATTTTACATTAGTTCTTAGTTTCTTACACATTTAAACAACATAATTGCTACATATATTATAGCATTTTACATTAGTTCTACTTCTTACACATTTAAATAACATAGTTGCTACATGTGTCAGTAACATTTTACAATACTCCATTTTTACTATCCTCAAAGTAGTATTTACATTAAGAATAACTCTAATGTTGATTTGTAAATTAAATGTTATATTTAAAAAGTTAAGTTCGTATTATTGTTTTGTAATGATGATTGTTGTTTATAAGAGGAATTTATTGATACTTTAGCATTCTATTTTACCCCCTCCTATTGCAACGGTGTGGGGCGTCAGAGGCTGTTGCCCCGTGGCCAATTCGGAGGACTGAAGTTCGACGCAGAGTTTTTTGGTTGTCCTTGAAATTATTATTGTACAAATATTGCGTAGTTTATAAAGATAACGTCACATACGTGAATTAGACTAGATACATAGTTAGTTATACCCGCAGGGACTACTATTGTACACGAGGAATAGATATAATGTAATGAGCCTATAAATACCCCTCATGACTCTTAATGAGAGGTGTGGGAAATTGTGTAACTTTCATTTGATAATAATAAAACCATTTTCTTCACCCTCTCTCTACTCTTTCTCTCACTAGAACTATCATCATGTTTATATTTAATGATTAACCTCGACTTCCCGAACCATATGAATCATGTATATTATCGGTCCTACAAAACCCCTCACATAAACAATTGTATCAACAAGAAAACCACACCTACCCGAGACCTTTAATAGATTTTGAAGCCGATAAGAGAAGAAAATACATGGGCTGTTGTATTTTAGTTCGTGTTTTAGAAGATAGAAACAAGAGTGTGTAAGTTGTGGTATAGTTCTTAGCAGAAAATATGGTGGATGTGGTGTTCGATTACTGTGGCTGCAAGAGAAGTTGGTACCTCATAGAATAGAGTTGATGTGACGGCGGTCGGTGGAGGTAGTAGCGCGTCTTGATTTTTCGTCGGAGGTGGTGTAGTGGCCGGAGCCGGTTGGTAGTTGGCTGGAATTTTGGAAAAGGAGAGAATTAGAGAGAGAGTGTGAGAGTATGTGAATGTGCTTTGATAAGAAAGTGTTTTGAGTGTGTAAGTTTTTTATTAACAATATACACAATGGCACAATTACCCTCATATCTAACAGTCAAACTTGGTCAAACTAACGACGTTATTAAATTTGGACCAAAAGTGTTATGGGTCATCGCATTCTGGACTGGATCTGTTACTTTTCAAACTATTGGACCAAAATCGTTACACCCGGTAAACCACATGGACCAAAAATGTAGTTAACTCATGATATTAGTAAAGGAAGAGATTACAAGTATGGGTGTTGTTTGGGTCGGGTTATAGAATTTTCATTCCGGGTTAATCAAGTTTAGGACTTTAGGCACACCATATCGGGTTACGTAAATGTCTCGCATTCTACCTACCCGCCCAATTAGACAACCCAGCAAGTTAGCTACATAACTTAGCCCAACTTGAGAGCAGGCCCAAACAAGTTCCCAATTCCAAAACATTTTGTCCAAGCTTTTTATGATACGAGGTTTTAAGCCCACGCGTTGCCGCGGGAGGTTTGTATACATAAGTTAGGCAATAGAGTGTTATGACAACATAAATTACATAGCTCATAAAACCATCAACTTTCCAATACCATCACGATAGGCTCCCTGATAATTCATTCCTCACCAAAACATTGCTACCTTACGCCAAACTGTCATTTTATGTGATAAACACTTGATATAAGCAGGTACCTTATATGCTTATCATAAAATCAATCATAAGATTCTGAGATAAATGCACTGGGCCAATCTTGTAAATACACACATATAGATGAAGTAAATCAATATATAAACACTAATGTCTATCAACAAAACAGTAATTGCACCTGTAGTTCAGAATTTTGCAATTAATCAAAACGCTGAAATCTATTTCATTTGCATTCATAAAATCCTCTTCTTAACACATAATAACATCATGGCATGCATCTTCTTTGGCTTACAAAACTATCCTTTTAGTACAGACATCTCCAATGACAATTTCAGCAAGCTTATTTGCTCATTAGCATAGCAAAGATCCAACCCTACCGGCTGCTGCATAGATCAGCATTGGTTTTCCTTCTGCTACCAAAATCCCGTTTCGACCCATGACCCGATAGCCTACCTCATTTGCTCGACTGTGGAGTGGACCGTAGTGTGTTCCAGTTGCTCCGGCAAGAGGCATGTATACACCAACACTACTGCAATTATGAACAAAATGTGTCACAATACTGATAGTACAATTCTAATTATGCAAATAGAAAATGGGTGAAAAGTAAGGGGAAAAAAATCAATGAAAATGGGTCAAAAGTATTAAGATTTGCCCAAAGTGCTCAAAATGCATATAACATCCAATACCCTGAGCAGATCTCTTTAGGCAAATACTAATTTAGTTTTTTAGCAGTTGACCCGTAACACACGCAACACGTAACCCACTCAACCCGCCCATTTTGTCACCCCGGTTAAAATGGGTAAGAATCTGGTTGAGCAGTATCACCCATTTGACCAATATATTTGGTGAAACAGGTCAGACCAAAAATCAGACAAAGACCTGAACTGCATAATATCAGAAATGAGCTCTTTTGCGAACTACTGTGCTTATCATATCCGGCTTAAAAAAAACTCGACCATTTCTAGGCCTGTTCTTGAGGCCAGAAGTTCGTACTCCCAGTTAGTGTTGATGAAAAAACAAAGCGTAACTCACGTGTGCCTTTGTCACCGTCTATAGCTCCCTTACTCCAAACAACTACCTGAATCGACAAATGGAAATCAAAATCCAATAATTGGCAAACAGTTGATATAATTGACTGTAAGTTCACAAATCAAGTAAGAAAGATGATGGTATATACGACGTACCTGAGTTACTCGAAATACAGTCAGATGATCCCTGAAATTATATAGGAAAAGATGTAAAACCTTTAATCATACCAACACTAAATATGAACGATTACGTATTGTTCACAACTACATACCTATGAATATATTGTACGTGCTATTTCCAACTGAGATGTCGCAACAGCACATGAGACCGGCAGAATCAGGTAGCATATTCAGTCACTGACTATACGCAAACACCACACTCACTCATCAGTCCAATATCACACCGATGAATCATTTAGGTGTATGAATCAGGTAGCATACTCACCAATCCCCTGAAGCAAAACTCTTGAGACTAAAAAAGCTACATTAATTAACGGTGTGATTATGGTTTAATTAAATAAGCTGAAATATGAGAAAAAGATTTAATGTGGTCTTAAAACATTTTGGTAGTATTAATAGGGAGTTAACTTACACATATGCACTTTCGCAATTAGGTAAAGAAGAGGACACATTGTGTGTATCTAGGATAGTTTATATCAGGTGGGGCCTTGCCAGTAATGCGGCGCCATTTCCTTTGCTTTGCAACTGTATCAATACATAGACAAAGCTAATACATAAACGAAGCTGAATATAAAATAGATGCGTGCAACCGTGGCCAAAAAACTGTAAAAAACTTATCTTGCTTACTTGCGTGGGCTGATAGAACACGGATCATTCGCACTCCTGTATGTGCCATGTAACCATTCGCGTGTTTTTTCATTAGAAGCTGTAACAGCAAGATTAGGAAAAAATGAATATGGTTTTATAATCTGTTTTTAAATGTTGGTGACTTATCAGTGAATCTTTTCTTATGGTCGACATTTACATTGACCAAATCCTTAGACCAAGTTTTAATGACAATAGGTTGAAAAAAAAGAATGTCATTCACTTAATCACTTACCTTCTCCATAGACGCCATGTATCTATTTTCTGTATTCATTTAATGTGATTGCTCCAATGCATTGAAGCTAACCTTGACCAAGGATTGGGTTCAACAGATTACCAACATTTGTTGCTCAAGCAGTAGCTCCTCTTTGGTTCGTCCATTTTATCTGTCCCCATTAAGCTTTTTTAAGAATACTCAATTCTAATTTTCATAGCAGGAATCCGCAGTCCCAAAAAAACACTCAAATTCTGGTGACCTTTTGTCCTTGTCCATTAAGTTTTTAGTTTAGGCTGTGGTTATTTATTTGCATCTTCATAACCCACTTAACCCATATTAAAAATCCAACAGTAATCGGCAAAATGACCAAAAAAATCACTAATATTATTTGTTCATCACACTACTAAAAACAGTTGTATTTGAAGAGTCAACAGTCAAATGGTGTAATTTACACTTATGCATGAAAGAAGTCAGAATCCCAAGGAAACAAACATGTCATACTCTTTAAGTAAGTACATCAGTGAACTGCTATGGTCTCAACTTCTTGGTTAAAAAATAATTGGCAAAGAACTTAGTTACAGATATTCAGTAGTATAGTATTATAATTCATTTGTAGTTAATGTTGAAGGTCACATTAATGGGCTAAAAATGATATATATAGTCAAATTTGATATCTTAAAAAAAATTAAAGAAGAAAAGCACTTACCTGAAGTGAGGTTATGGTCTTCTCTTTGCTTGCATCGTCTTGTCAAAAGTGAAACCACTAAAACTTGAAGATGCACGGTTTTCAGCAGAAGATGTATCTGTAGCGTCGCCGTCACAACAACCCTAAATCCATAACCAATATAGCATTACGTTTAAGTAAGAACGAAATGCTGCAATAAAAAGGTGAATAAGAATCAATAACACAACATATGTACCCTAATAGTTTTTAAAGTAGATTTAAGATGAACATGACATAAGTAGATCCAAAAGCTAATTTAGCGTTGCTCCAGATGCGTTAATGTGTATGTCAGTCGCCAGTGTATGCGTGTGTGTGGTGAGGTGCATACCTTGTCTTATAACGATTAGCCCTCACAGAATTAAACTTCGTCCTTTTGGCAACAGCCCATTAATTCCATTGAATTTTCACATCCTAAAGCTGTGCAACTTCTTGTTACTTGATTTCCTGGCGTCATTATGGTCTTCCGTCACTAACATGGGGCTGCAATATTGCAATATGGAACCAAAATAAGCTAATCCAAACACTCCCAAAACATCAGTTCTATAAAATGTGAAGATTCAGGGTTTATAGATCATGACTCAGATCTTTCGTGTTCCTCTTTTGGGCTTGCCTTTTTCCATGAGCGCGTGAACCACGGCCCCTTGAACCCGATCCTGCAGACCGGGCTTCTGCTTCAAGTGCCGCAAGGTCCAACTTATCTTTTTTTTTTCTTCTTAGTGATTTCTTTTTCTTGGGGTTTTGGAACTTTAGCATCTACTCACCGGTGTAATAGTCTGATGAGACTTTTTCGGTCAAAGTAAGATCTTCAAAGCGAAAAATCACAGATGCACCATCTATCCTCCTACGGAGCTGCATATTAAAGAAAACGGTATTTAAGGGTCGTTTGGATTTGATTTCTAGTACTGATATTCTTATTACCGATTTCAAGTCACAACTAACACCTTTAACGAATGGTGATTATTTGATTATTTAAGGGCATAATGATTAGGGGTAATTGTGTATTTGCCCCATGAATTGGAGCATGCTTCAAGCCTTGCCCTTTTTTATTTTACATTTCGCATTTGCCCCATTGCGACTTATGTAACCTAAGCGAATCGTACAAACCAATACAATGTTGCCACATGTCCTAGTACCAAGTACACTTTTACAAGTGTGTGTAAGACACAAGTACATGTGTGTAAGTGTCCTTTTTCTTACAACTAGTACTATGTGTAAGTGTACAATTATGCAACTTGTACCATGTATAAATGTACTATTATGCAACTTGTACAATTTTTCAAAATAAAATATTCATTAAATTTTTATGCGAATTGTACAATTTATTTCGATTTGACATTTGAAATAGTATTTGTACCTTTTATGCGAAGTGTACAAACTTTATTTCGATTTGACATGTGCAATAGTATTTGTACTTTTTATGCGATTTGTACAATTTTTGTTTGATTAGATAGTTGTACTTTTTATTTATGCAACATGTACAATTTTTTTTAAGTGACTTGATATTTGAAATAGTATAAGAACTTTTTATGCGCTTTGTACAAATGGTGTTTTATTAGATATGTGTACTTTTTATGCGCTTTGTACTTTAATGTATTTTTTAATTTAGACTTGATAATTTTACTACATTTAATGCGATTTGTACTTTTAATTACTTTTTTAATATATGCAAGTTGAAAAAAAATCTAAAATATGCGACTTGATAGTTTAAAAAAACAAAAAATTCAAAATACAAACTAACCAGAATCTAAATCAAACACAGAATAAACCTTGTAACTATTGGAAGAATTAGTAGCAGTTTCCCAAACTAAAGAAGCAAAAAAGAGCGAACCACAAAAAACAAGAACATATACCCGATAAAACTTCCCCAAACACATATTGCATTTCAATTTTTATTTTCAGAAACCCTAACTGTAGCAGTGGCGGATATGTCAATTGAAACCGAGGTATTTGATGCAAAAGTTAGTGTCCGGTCTAAGTTGCATTACCTGGTAAAGATTAAAGCTAAGTTGGCAGCCCACCCAAATCGTGATATTATGTTTAGGAATAGTGTCTTTGGGCGTTGGTTAGATATCCCCCATAGCCCCAATGATAATCATTTGTTGAATTATGTTCTTCAACATCAAGTTTTTGTGCCACAAGTAAGTATTTCTTCCCCAGATTTAATTTACAAAATAGGTGATCAGGAACTTCATTTTGGTCGGCGTGAGTTTTGTTTAATTACTGGTTTTAGATGTGGCAATCTTCCTCCTGAAGATAGTAGGCAAAGTTGTTTTACTTACCGTGTGTTTCCTGAGAAGAAATCCAAAAAAACAAAGAGTGTAAAGGCCAGCGAGCTATGGGCTATTGTTCAGAATGAACAACGCTGGGTTGCATTGAACGGTGAAGATGCCGTAAGGGTATGTCTTTTGGTTGTGTGCGAGCTTATATTTATGGGCCGTGAAGAGTTTTTAAACGTGCCTCACCATCTATTGACACTAGCTGATGATTTCTTTGCTTGGAATGCATATCCATGGGGAGAATACATGTGGACATATTTTTACAAAAGAATAGTCAATGTTGTTCCTAAGCATGCCAATATGCATTTAGAGTTAAAGAAGCTTGAATCGAAGAAACAGGCGACATATAATCTGAATGGTTTTGTTTGGGCGTTAAAGGTTAGTAGTATGTGAGGACCTATTTTTTGACCGTCTAATAATGTTTTTTTTTTTTTTTTTTAATATTAACATTCCATTTTTTGCATTCATTAACTAATTTTGTTGTTTTTTTCATGATAAAATTAGATATGGATTCTTGAAACATACCCTAACATCAAAAACTGGTGGTCGAAAGACACGGATGTAATTACGCGTGGACTAGGTTGGTCAAACTTTAGGAGATTTGAAAAAACAGATTATGAGCGGTTGTTTGTGCAGGTAATCATACTCACATTTTTGTCCCTCTTGTTATAACATGTGCTGTTATACAGATAGTAAATGTTTAATCTTGAATGAATTAATAGGATCCAAAACCCATCATTGACCTTGTTCCAACTGAGAGAGAGCTGCAGCAACCATGGTTCATTCGAAGTCTTGGCTTTTTTAGAGGAGAGGATGTTCCTTTTATCCAAGCCATTCGACCAATTGTTGTTGGGTTGGATAAGGATAAAAGAGGGTTCATCTTTGATAGGGAGCGAGATTGTTTCAAAGGATGCGTCTCCCAAAGAAATTGTTGATGGAAAAGAGGGTTTACATGATGTGGCCCTACCAGAGAACAATGTCCGACAGGACATTGTTCACGAAACTTTTGTTCGGGATGATGGTCAGTATGTTGAAAAGTATGTTGTTACAGAAGCACGTCAGCTAATGGACGCGTTTGAAGCACTGTGTAAAGAAGTTCTGGATGTGCAGCCGCAACTTGTTTTTAAGGTTGATGAATTAAGGAAACTGTATGGTGCTTCTGTCCGAATACCGGTTGAGCCTATTAAAGTCAAAGAAAAGGAGTGTTTTAAGAAAAATCATGAAGAAGTTACCGAAAAGCTGAATCATGTAAACTCACAACCACGTATTGGAACGGCTGGTGCAGTAGATAATATTACTTATGAGGCATACACACAGCCATCCACACTTACTTAATTGATTGATGCAATGGCTTATGTGACCGATCCACCTTCATTGACTGGTGTTAAATGCCACGTACCCGATACAGTAAGATAATATTGTTTGTTAATTAAATTTAATTTGTTTTTTTGTATCAAATTTGTCTGGTTATGCATTTATAGTAATGTTATTTTTTATAGCCCAAGCATGTGACGGGTGATAAGCTGGATGTTGAGAGACAAGAGCCAAACCATTGTCTTGTTACAGATCCACCATCTGCGCATTTTGGTGATTGTGAGATGCCTAACAAAGTAATATATTTTTAACTTTTATTTTTTTCTTAATTTGTTTGGTTATATGTTTACAGTAATGAAAATTTTACAGGGGAACGATCCCTTGAGTGATTACATGGATGTGGAGAGACAATTACCAAATTATTCTTTGGATAATATGTCGGCTGATTTTGAAGACGATAATGTCTCCAATACCGATGTCTCTGTAACGGCAAATGAAGAACAAAAACAAAACGCGGTTGGTGCAGACGTTCGGTCAGAAGATAAGACACGGGTGAACCAAACTATGGATTGTGCTACATCGTTGGAGGCGAATACTAGTGACTTGATTGTTTTTAATCAAAAAAAGAATGATCTTGATAAGTTCATTGGAGAATTAACAAACAATGAAATGATGAAGCAATTGATGGCATCCCCACCCCCAAATGGTTATAAAGAGGATGTGTACGGAGCTACGCGGAGGCGCCGAAAACCAGGTCCTGCATGCGTAACACCTTACCAAAAGCAACCCGAAACCACTCCACAACCAAGAAAAAGGGCTAAGATAGCCAGAAAGGTGACTAAGCCTTTGGTGCCAGTAGAATGCCCAATCAATGATACCAGCGATGGTCCCCGACCGTTAACTACAGACGACATTGATTGGCAAAAACTACATGTCGAACCTTTTAGAGAGGTACAATATTCGAATACATTGCGTGCTACTTTATTAATCTTTAATTCACAAAATATGTAACGCCTGGCCTGTTTTGTTCCAGGATCCTAAGCGGCACAAAAAAGCAAACCCATGGAAAGTGATTGTGCCTGGATATTTGAAATACTTGTTAAAAAAAGGTGACAGTGAAGAGTCCATGAAAATGTACAAGTTTCTGTGGGGCGGTTGTCATATTGTTGTTGATGATGAATTCTGGATTGCATTATTGGGATTGGACAAGGTAAAAAGAGGTTGGCTGACAGACATGGTAAGTTACTAGTTTATATTCAATTACAGCAATCTTGCAGCTGATGTTTTGTTGAATCCCTTTTTATTAACTTGTGTCTGAATCGCATTAGGTTTTTTTAATGGTGTTGTTTATTGGTTGTTAAGTACGACTAGAATGGTATACAAATTGGTGTATGTTCTTCTTATGGGTTGTAAATATTCATATGCTTAAGTTATAAAATAGGATATCTTATAGTACCAATTTTTGTTTGTCACAACAGGATATGGAAGTTTGGGTAGACGTAATATGGCGATTTAGGAAACCTGCTGCAGACTGGTCCCTTTTTAGCTCTTTTTTTGCTTCAACTCTACTAGATGGTGGCATGCCTCTCTCGTATGCAACATCCAATAGATACCATGTGCCATTGACGAGTGTAGAGAAGGTATGTATATCAAATTATATATGGGGTTGTGTATTCATATAATCCTAATATTCATTGCTTATTTAACTTGGTTTGCAGTTATATTTCCCTCTGAATGAACCGGGCACCCATTGGGCGCTTGCGGAGCTGCAAATCAGTACAGGGAGTATCACAATTTATGATTCGTCGACCCCGCGTAAGCGACAAAAGAATTTGCCAATACAGTAGAACAGAAGGTGGTGGGTAAGTATGCGGGAAAAGTTGTCGCGTCAACTTCCGGTGTTCCTGAATGAGAGTGGAGTGTTAGAAAGTAAGGGATTAGCGTTGGGGTCGTACCAAATTACATTTCAGTTTTCAGAATGTGTTCCATGTTAATCGGGTGGGTATAGAGATTGTGGTGTTTGGGTTTGTCTACTGTTACACAGGTTGACGAACAACATGCCACTAGTGTTTGGTGACCCCCGCGAAGTTGCCCTTGCGTTCCGTGAACGTATGGTTTCTTATTTCTGGAAACACAAGGTGCTTTATGTCCATCATGAAATTGATGAGGGAGATGATGTGGAGTATATGTAACTGCTGGGAGTATTTCCATGGATGTTGTAAACAACAATTGTATTAATAGTGTATCTTTAGGATTTTTCATGTTTGTAATATTTAATCATCCTTTGTAGTAGTTTGAACGTAATCATGTGTCCTTTCATAAAGGTGTGCCCTTTCACAAAGCTTGACACTTTCAACATTTGAATTAAAAAATTAAGCTGGATACTATCAAAATTGGATTCAAAATGAAAGCGGGATAAAATGTTAAATTTAAATGGAAAGAATCATCCTATAAATACATATTCGTAAATTTAAAATGAAATACACACACAAATTACCAAGAATTAATTTTTCTTCTTCATACTTTACAATGTCGCACAACACATCACCTGTTAACGAATCGGTCTACAACACACCACCGGAAGACAGTTCCGCCCAAAACACTCCACCGGAAGATCTATTTCCCGTATTCCAAATAACGAATCGGAGAAACCAAAGAGCGGAACGGCGATGGAAAATGGGTCTTCCACCTGTGCCATCGAGTTAGGACGATTCAAGTGCCTCCTATTCGAGTCGCGCGGGCTATGTGTCTTATGATTCATTTAATTGAAGCGTACTTTTACGTTTTATGTTAATTGTAGGTTTAATGCGTGTTAACATTTTAAGTAACTTTTAAGTTTAATGTGTGTTTAAAGTTTATGTAGTAATGGAAGTTGTGTTAACCGGGCCGGGTTTGGCTTTCCTAATTGTCCAAAAAGTGTGGGTCGTTGAAAAGTCAAATACTTCGAACAAAAGGGGTTTTTTTTTTTCCATAATTCATTTGTTGTTCCAATAAACCCTAAAATTTTCATTGAACAAATTCACAAAAATAATCTGTCACAATCAATCCAATAAGAATGTCAAACAATAAAAAGGGTAAGTCACTGTCCTTTTTATCAGACGAGGAGGAGTGGGATACAGTTTTGTCAAACCTACATTTGTTTGACAAAATACTTGATGTGCTAAAGAAAATACCTAACGATCTCAGATCAAATATCCTTAAATGGCTCAGGGAAAATGATTACTACTATCATGAGCTGGAAGGTGTTGGAAAGGAGAAGACAACACCTGTTGACGGAATGACTGACGATTTAGAAAACAGAATAACAAAACTAGAAACTGTGTTCACATACCTAAGAGAAAGGAATGGGTTGGAAGGTTGTGGTTCTACCAAAGGCGAATGAACACCGGGCACAGTTGAAATACATTGCAGAAATATAATTATATGTATGTCTTCTTTTTATCGATGTTATTTCTGGTATTAACTATATATTGTAATCCTAGCTTATGTATTTTAACTTTGTTTGGTTAAACAAGTGAAAAATTAGCAGCACATAAATATTCAACGAATCCAATTCAAGGAACCCATAGACACACATTTAAGTGTAGCCATGTCGGTTAAGCAGCGCATACATACTTAACGATCATAGCATTTAACACATAAAACATTGACAGTCAATCTAATACAAATTTGAGTCATTACGCCTATGTGGCTGACTCATAAAATCTGCAACTCTACTGCAACCTTGTGTTACTTGTGTACCACTGCCACTATCAGGAAGCGTATCCTTATTGAACACCTTAACTATGTTTCTTTTAGTAATGTTAAGGTAATGCAAAGACACTTTTGGAGTAAAAACTGAAACATTAGCAAGTACCAAAGGTGTCCCCTCGGTAAAATGTTTCCTTCCATAACCCCCCCTCGTCATTAATGACTTTGTGGTGTATTGCACCACTAACTGAGCCAGTAAGATCCTTTAAAGTAACTGTTAGATCTCCAATTGCATTTGGAGAAACAGACATCACTATTGCAATAACTTGCTCAAGTTTACCTTTCTTCATAAATTTTTCGATGTTTCCGAGACAGCCGTAGACAATCCCCCCATTATTATGAACATAATCAACCACTCCAACCCACAGTCCACGTGTAAAACACTCATTCAGATCTAATTGTTCATCTGCCTTCAGGATGAAGGCTTGTGTTGGTGTTTGGGAGTCCTCGACTCCGTCCTCAATAAGCTGTGTTTTAAGCAGCTTTGCTGATTGAACAATACCCGCAGGGCCCGGTTGAGAATCATTTTTTTGAACAACAAAGCTTTTATTTGACACATTTTTTTGACTGCTTGTATTCTCCACACGTGCTTCCGGGTTGTTGATCGTGCGTTTGGTGGAGGTTATGAATAGATCATAATCGTCTACATCAAGCGATAGCTACCAATCTTCACCTTCATTTGGGTTCATCTTTTCAAACTGCTGCGTACTGCGTATGCAGACAACAAATCAAAAATTTTCAAGTATTTGCCAATTCCACAAACATGAGCTTTAATATTCCTATGATGCCAGTCTTAAAGATTGTTCACATTATTATGCGAATGTACTTATTATGCTGTAATTATGATTTTATGGATCGCGTAGTTGAACCAATTAAATGTATGATTGGTGGTTGGTGGTTAGGGAAGTTATTAGATTGTACTATGTTTATGCAACTTCATTTACTTAACTTCATATGGTTGTTAAGGCAATTTACTACTATATTCATTGCTATGTACTTCTCTTATTCGTCCTGTATATGCTGCATAAGCATACTCAAAATTAACAAACACTAACACCAGGTTCAACACAATGAGTTCTCAGAATTCCACCAACAAATTTAAATGTTTTCTCGTGTGTCAGACATCAACACGGAAAGTGTTACTCCCACACAACATCAACTACTTGAATCTAGTTAATTATTGCAGAGAAAAGTTCTCCATCAGTGTAGATGTTAAGATATTGTTGTCCTATGAAATATGTTCTGAAGTAATTGATGTTAATGATGATGAAGACATTGAAAGCTTTGTGTGTGATTCTTCACATGTTACCGACCAAATACCGAAACTGTTTATCAAGTTACACGAGATGAAAACGTATTCGTCTTGTAAGTCTGCTGATTTTGATTTAAATAAGCCTTACATGCCTGATGCATCATCACAAAATAATCCCAACAAAATGTTTACACATATGCCTGACCCTCCAATTGCACCTGTAATTGATATTGAAGATACTTACAGATGTAACTTGGAAAATAGAGTTCCATGTACCATTTGAATAGGAGATAGATTTACTGATAAGGCAGAGTGTATAATTGCAATAGCAACGAAAGCTATAATAGAAGGGTTTGAATTTTACGTTATTAAATCTTGTTCGAAAAGGTATAGTGTTAGATGTGCTGTTGCAAAATGCAGTTGATAAATTATATCAAATTTATATATCATAATATTTTTATTAAATTTATTTTTTAAACTGACTTATATGTTTTTAACTGAATAGATCTAGAGTTTCTTAAAGTATATGCGGCTGCGTATAAAGATAGATGCCGCGCACCTAAAAGGAAAGTACCTTGGAACCAACCTGCTTGCTGTCGGAATGGATGCTAACAATCAGATAATACCACTTGCAACAGGTGTGGCTCAGGGTGAGACTGTTGAATCATGGTCCTGGTTCCTGTCGAAGCTGAAGGAATGTATAGGTGAACGTGATGGTTTTGCTATTATATCTGATAGGCATTACGCCATTACCATTGCATGTCAAACTATTTTCCCCCAAGCCTTTCATGGGTACTGCTGTCGGCATTTGATGATGAATTGCAGATTGAAAACTAAAAAGTACAAGGGCCTATTTTGGAAGACATGTAAAGCGTACTTGGAGTCTGATTTTCAAAACACAATCTCTGAGATTAGATGGTTAAGACCTGAAGCATACAGAAAACTGGAAGACGCTGGTTTTGATAGGTGGTCAAGAGCATACTGTCCAGGAAAAAGATACAACTACATGACATCAAATAGCGCCGAGTCAATAAATTCGTTAACCAAGTTTGTGCGCAATGTTCCAATAACAATGTTAATAGAGTATTACTGAGAGCTTATTCAACGGTGGTTCTTTGAGCGTAGATACAACAGTGAAGGTAATGTTGTGACAGGCACGAATGTGGATTTCTTATTTTAATCATCGGAAATTTCATATTAGATTCTTGTTTTAATCATTGTTTATTTCACATTAGATGTTTTAACAACGAATAATATGAATACTATTTCATACGTGAACCACCTGCAACCGCGTTGACAGCTTGGGCTACTGGTAAAGTTAATGACAAGATGATAAAAAGCAGCACATGGGTTATCCGTGGTATTCAGCATGCACAAATTTATGAGGTTAGGGACCACAAAGCCGTGCACACAGTTAAATTGACAGAGGGTGATTGTAGTTGCCGCAAGTGGCAACTTTCCGGGTTACCTTGCGGCCACGTTTGTGTTGTGGCTAGATTTTGTCACATGAGTAACTGTAATCATTGGGCAAAGGGTTGGTTTTCCCAAACAACTCTCAAACGTACATATGAATATTTGGTGCATCCTCTTCGAGACACGTGGGAAACTCCAGTTGACTTGCAAGTTGTTTTACCGCCTGCTCTTGTTAAGCGGCAACCTGGACATCCAAAGGCAAATCACCGTATAAGATCACAAGGGGAGGAGCCTAGGATCGTACATTGTGGAAGATGTGGTGCGGGAGGACACTATCGAGACGCTTGTCGTGAACCATTGCCAAATGAGAACGTAAGTTTTTCAGTTAATTTATCTCTACCTAGTTTCTGTGTTACCTGATATTCCTAACGTACCATATACACTCGTCCATTTACAGCTGCGGCGTACACATAATACAAACGACGACCGAGAATTTGTTGATGATGCCCCGTTGGAAAATGATGCCCCGTTGGAAGATGAGATGGATTACGATCAAGATGATGATGCGCCGGTGGAAGATGCGATGGAATCTGAACACTACAATTCGCCTGCATCTCACAACGAGTCGTCAATGGGTGACGCCAGGGGGTTATCACAACATTTGTCGAATGATAGTTACTACTATCCTCAGTTTGATGTTTAATGGTTATATGTCCATGTAGTATAAACAATGAAGGATGGACTTCAAAAAAGTCAATGTAATGCATGTTGAACAATTTATGCTTATATTTCTATTAATTCTCTATTAATTCTAGTTTTAACGACCAATATAGTCCGGTCAAATTCAATTATCATAGTATAACTAACAAATGTAAACACGAAACCCTTGTTTTTGGGTTAATGAGTCAAATTTACACTAGTATATTGCGTTTACAAATACATAAACTTGACTACAAAACGTTCAATCACATTAGGTACCTCAGTTGGTCTAGTAATTGATGTGTTCGTTTTAAAAACAATTTTATGAAACACGACTATGATATATCTACATGGGAAAGTATACATAAGGTGTGAATTAATTACAATTAAAGCCCTGCATTGAATATTCACCTGTTCACTTACCATTATACTTCTTTATATACGCTTGCATCATGACCATAGTAAACCATATGCTCTAACTTATCTACACCCTCTAAAAAACCCTAAGTCTCATAAGAATAAAATCAATGGCTTCGGAAACTCCTATGATCTATCAACTGAAACAGATTTTTGGCACACAGAAACTTCACGAATGCTTCAAGCTTCTGACTGTTCATGAGAAACTCGAAGACGAAGCCTTTATTAGGTACCTAGGTGAATGACGCAATGAGCTGGATGCCAAGATCAAAATAAGAACAGCTAGAATGGCAGAACTCTGGTCGATCGACCACGAAGATGAAGTAGCTGGCTGGGTTATATATGAAAACTTGCGCAAGGTTCAGATCAGGGAACGAATAAGGTTGGAGGCGTTAACTGCTATCATGTCTGAAGTACGTGACTGGTTGAACGAGAAGGATGAGCAAATCGGCAGTTATGGCTCATTTGAAGAATAGTTCATGTTTGATGTCGTTGTTTGTGTATGGTCTGTTGTTGGGTTTGTAAGGCTTTAGAATGTGCCTGGTGTTGGTACTGATATATATCAACGGTTTGGTAACCATCAACTGACTGTATCTTACAACTAATATATCTAAAGTTATGATCACTAATCGGTCGCTATATTATATTACATAATATATGTTATGTTTAACACTATGAAGATGTTATGTTTGTAGATTTATTGCTCTCATAGTATTTAAGTTGACACATATTACCTTACATTAGTGAAAATACGTTGTCTATTACATTGTCCATAAGTTGGTTAAAGAAATAAAATACTACTGGTATCCATTACATTATGCATTGGGTGAAGCATAAACACCTTGACTGTCATTTGGGTTTCACCCATATTGACTATTACCCAGGTTCAAACTACCCTCTTACCGGAACAAATTGCAACAATCCTGCAATGAATATGGTTACAAATTAGTTAGAAGACATCCAAACAATGCAACCTTACACAAAAAGGTTTTTAACAAACTAAACTAGCACAAGGTATGCCTACTATATATTTAATCAGTATAAACAACAAAATATATATATATATATATATATATATATATATATATATATATATATATATATATATATATATATATATATATATATATATATATATATATATATATATATATATATATATATATATTGATCTAATAGATATTAAGCATATTTTTTTACAGATAATCAACATAAAGAGACAACTTTAAAACATGAAAAAAACTTGTTGATCATCTAAAGCCAAAAAGACCCATTCAAAACGACATAAGACAAAATAAAAATAAAGGCTTAGAGCTCCATAGCCTGTAGCTTTTCAATCAATTTCAACAGATCAGCCGCCAGATTTCGTTTCTTCCTGGCATTCTGAAGCAGCATTGACATCTCTGTTAGGTCTTCTGTTTGCAGCCGGTTCAAATGATCAAGGCTTTGCAGGGTGGAATCAAAAGCAAACAATAGCTCTAGTTCCTGAATAACGGACTCCCTACCGGTCACCCTGGACCTTATTTCATTGGCTTTCTTGCTCAGATCAGCTTCCTCAAGTATGATAACATCAACTTCTCTCTTAAATTTAACAATCATCATGTCTTTCACAAGCCTTGACCCCGCAACTCTAGCCAACTCATCGATGAAAGGCATTCGAGTGGTCATTTTTTTGGGGTACTTTAGGATTATATATATATATATATATATATATATATATATATATATATATATATATATATATTTTAAGTTTAGAGAATTGTGTGTAATTTTTTCTCAAAGATAGGGAATTGATTAAATAGAAGACCTTGAGACACCACTTTATAACACTAACCCATGATTACATACACTTCTCATACATCCAAAAACAATTAATGCCCATCCTTTCATATACTTAAGTAGTTTGACCAAAAGGTAAAAAAGAAAAAGTAAAAATAAAATAAATAAATAAAAACTATTAACATTTTTTAATTTAATAAATCAATTTAAACAAATAAGATTTAATCAATTTAAGAGTTGGTGAACACATTAAATTGATTGTGGTGTTGTTAAAGTAAGGTGTACTTTTTTTTGTACTTCACCATTAAATAAATACACCTAACACAACCATCCCCAACCCCATTACAAAATATCTACATCTTATTTGATCCCTAATCTTCTACAGTTGCACACCCTAAGTATGTACATACCAAGGATCTGTCAATGTGGGTTGCCTACAGTATTGCGAACATCCTGGACAGCAACTAACCCTGGCCGCAGATTTCATTGTTGTCCAAAAACAGTAAGTATTGACAGTTTAGACATGTATAGTTGCATTTTATGAAAGTATATTGTAGATATGTTTACTTTTAACAGGGTCAAGACAGTTGCGGGTTTAATGGGTTTTTTTGATCCACCAATGTGCCCAAGATCTGTGCAGATTATTCCAGGACTGCTGAGGAATATCAATCAGGCTCAACAGATGGCAACAACAAATGAAAAAAGAGCTAGAACCTTCAAGAACCTTTTATTAATCAGTTGGTTGTTATTTGCTATGTATTTCATGTTAAGCTAGACATCATATTAATTGTTTACCATTGTTATGCTAGACCTATTATATCTACCATTTTATGGGCTGGCATACTAAATGTATTCGGTTATGGTTATCAATGAATATAATGTTTTAAAACATGCGATAGTTGGTCAAGATCATAACACTTACTTGTCTATACCGGAAGCTGACCATGGTTGTGAGCAGCTTGTGAAGTTTTTGTTACAAGCTACCAAGTAACGACTTTATGTTTTAGATAAAACCTAGCCAGTTGTTCGCGATATGAAAGGGCAGCCTGAATAGGATCTTCCACATCCAACGATTTGCAATGCGACAGCCGGTATAAAAAAATACATGCCCATATACCACAATCTCCGAAAACCCCACCTTGCTTAGGAACTCGCTCAGCGTTCTTAAATGAAATTGTATATTTTGCGGGATCGATTCCCTTTTTATGGAATACATTTGTCCTTTCAAGCACATATGGAAGTTTAACCTGTTTAAAAATGTAACAACCAAATATGATTGATGTATCAACACTGAAGCATAAACTAATGAAAATAACTGATATATTTTAACAAAACAAAGGTCATAAAACACATTAACTAGGAAGTGAACACAACTTTTATATTGTCGCAGTCACTACCATACAACTCTAATTATAACTACTCGTAATAACTAGTATATAGAACCATCTTGTTCAATCAACAGAATCAACGACTCCTTGTAGGGCCCCATGTAGAAAGTACCAGCATCTCCTTCAACACAAACATTATGAAACTGTTGTGACTAATGTTGGTAGACTTCTAGGGTGTGCTCAGCTTGGAACGGCGTCTCCACCTCAATTATAGGTTTGTCGAACATGGTAAACCCCAGTAACTTTAGGCAACAATGGGTCACATTGGTGAAGTTTAATAAAATCCTTCCTGTAAGAGAAGCACCCTCCAACTCTAACATCCTAACACAAAACACGTTGTTCACATCCGAGAGGATGTTTCCATGAATAACAACAGCGCCTCTATGACCAAGTTTTGTGAAAGGGATTGGTAGATGGACTCTTATACATTCAGGAATCTGTACTTCTAGAAATGTTTGAGTAATCATATCAAACTACATCAGCATGTAACATTTGTAGGAGGGACGATCAGATTCATGTTGAACAATGTTTTCGCTAGCGACCCAGAAAGTATATCTACCGATTACTGCTTGCGAGGACCTTTTCAGCCGTATCGATTCACGGGGAGTATTTTGCGTTTCTATAGGCCTCCAATGTTTTGTGGCAAATGAAAACACGGTAACAAACCATTCGCCGTGTCCGGTTTTAGGTAAAGAAATGTGTAGAACGGTAGGATCCAGATTTTCGGGAGAAACACCAAAGGCAATAAAAGATTTACGACCACTTTTATTTCTTAACCAGTTTGGGACCATTAACCCAACAGATTTCCTTAATGATGGGTTCCAAATGACAATGCTCTTATAATAAGAATGAAAACACCAAACTCCTTCACTTGTACCGACTGGTGTAAGGTCAATGTAAGGGAAGTTCATAAAGTCAAAAGATCGTGGGAAAGAAGGAACAAATAAATTGAGTGGGTGGAAGGAAAGATCGTCATCAACCAGATACAAGTAACCAAAGTGACCTTGGTCATAGGTTAAAGTAAAACGATAGGTTTGACTCTGACGAACTCCGTAGCCAATAACAAAGTTTTGACTGTCTATGGAATTCTTCCAGCTTTTAGAGACGGTTCGGAACTGAAGTAAAGCCTTTACGGGAAGTCTGTTCATGATGGAAACTTGTATTTCAAAAGGTATGTAGTCGGACATTTTTGAATTTTAGTTTAGTTATGTGAGAGTTGGGTTTTGGAATCAGATTTTATTGTGAAAGGAAAGACAAATTGTTTGGAATCAGGTTTTATTACATCAAAGAGTGAAAGGAAAGCTAAAGAGTCGCATAAAAAGAATATTTTAAAATAGGAGATCATTTATTTCAGTCAACCACCTTCATAGGTTAGCCCTAGTTTACCCCTTCTATTTATGCCAACTTTGCAGTTAATTAAATAAGTATTTGTTCACATAATAACTAATTTACTAACACATAATATAACTAGTTAAGCCGGTTAGTATTAGTGTATTACCTTTAAACAATCCCGCATGTTGACATACCATGAACGCCATTCGGTTTTGTGTGTGTCCCCACTGTCATAAAATGTAACCACACCAGTGCGAATATCAAACTGTGCGACAAGCCAGTGGCTGAACGGTTCATTAATAGGAATTAAAACCTACACCGACCCAAATAGTACCATGGGATGCGTTAATATGTGGAATCATTTTTGTAATATACAGACTAGCATCGTACAGTTAGTATAGTGAAAATTATAACAATCACACATGGTATGTAGGTGTAGGCATCAAACATTCACCTGCTCAACATCAGCCCATGGAATACTGTATGTTTTCCCGTTAGCATACCAAACTGGCATGGATTTTTAGAGGAGTAGTTGAACAAAGTAGCTGCTAAACATTGCCCATTTAGCATTTGCAGGTCTTATGTGCCACATGTACCTCACCCAGAGTTCTACGTGCTGTTGAAAAAACAAACAGAATTACGTGGGTTAAAAGAACTACAAGACATACATTACAGTAAAGTTAAATAAAGGGTTTATGTATGTTTAATAACCTCATCCGTGATCCAACCTCTTCTAGGTGGATCTAAGCAAACTAAACTTTCCCAGAACCTACGGTCAACACAAACATCTTCACACCATGGAAACTTACAATAAAGCGGTCCAGGCTGTCCAAGAAATAAATCATAATCCTCACTTAAATGAACTGTGTTCATAGTAGAGTTACATCGACTAAGGTCCTGAATAAAAGAAAAGTTTATGTGAGTGTACAACACATCAACTTATAAAACATGCGTCGTCTGAAGGACATAAATTGAAATGTAAATGTAAATATATGAAAATAGTGTTTTATACCTCTTCCCAAGTTTCAGCATCTTTGAGTAAACCCGTCATATCTGGATCTACGATGCCGTATGGTCTTTTCCTATGAGACTTAATATACTTCTCTAACCAATAATAAGATGATACGTCCCGTGAACCGTCCGTCCACTTTGTAGGACCTAAACGCTGCCTGTACCTTCTCATATGAGCTGAATTCATAAACTCCCTTGAATTCTTCTTCTTCTCAGCTTCAAGAGTCGCCTTCCTTTCTTGTTCGGCTCTAATTTTTTTTCCTCCTCAAAGCGTAATCTATTCTCCTCTTCCAATATCTTTTCTTCTTCTAGACGCCATTTTTCTTCATCATCCAATATCAACCTTAGTTCATCTTGGAGAAAGCATTCCTGTCAAAAATGTAGATATATGCATAATAAGTATGGGAAAGTCGAATGCTAATTGTTTAGAGTTTGGTTGACTAAATTGCCTGAACAACAGCGTCATCAGGGTCAACTTCATTGGCAGATGAAATCAATTCAAGGAAGTCATGATTTAGTTCATCACATAACTCAGCACTTAGGTTGCGGAAAACATCATTAAACTCCAAAGTATCCTGTGCAAGTGAATATACTTAAAGTGTACTCAAAATTAAGCCATATGTGAATGAATGGTAGTGGTAGCAATTAAAAGTATATGCAAAACTATATTAATTGTTACCGAAACACCCCCAATTTTCTCATGTCCGAGAACCTGCAAATTAATTAGTAAAATGGTTATAAATAGTTAACACAAACTAAAGGATTAATATTCGTATCATGCTATTTACTTACGGAGATTACCTGAATAATAGCTTCAAGTTTGAAGACACGGACATTCAATTGGCTAATCACATGATCCTTAAGCCTGATCTCGTTGTTAATACTAGTCTCAGTCCTGTCAACAATTGGCACGTCACTAGAACGGATACAACCACGCTTGCGTGCTGCAGCACACTTTTGTAGATACACATCGTAAGGATGTGACGCTCTATTTGGGGGAGCCCTAGGTACGTATTCCATTGAAAATTCCCGAAAATTTATATACCAATCAGATTGTTGCTCGGATATACTAGGTTTGAGATCATAAATAACCTTCGAGTCCTTGACAATATAAGCCATTAATAAGATTTGTAGATATGAAAATATATGACAATACAAGCAAAAAATACCAAACTAAATACCTTTCCGAATAAGAAACCATAATCTGATCGTTTGAAAATGTGGTTCCGGGACCACGCTAATCCCCTTGGTGTCACATCTGGAACCTTATTCCACCATTGTTTGCTGTTTTCAAAAGACTCCAAAATCCATATCTATGCATAACATAACGTTCCATAAAAGTTAGTAAACTAAAGTTACAAACATTCACCTTCATTACATGTATATTGATTCACTAACCTTAAAAGCCCAAACAAAACCTGATAGCGTATATGAGGGAATATAGTTCCTACAACTGTTTAGGCCATGTAGGTGAGACCATTTTTGCTTCTGTACTGCATTTAGCATTTGGTCATACAAATGACGCCAGATATGCTCACCCCATGGAAAAGCATTCCACTCTTCCAGGTTTTCAACCAACCTCAGCAATGTGTCTTCAACATGATCCGTCAACAGACGACCCATAAAAACCACCTCTAACAACAAAAGCAGACATACACGAACTGCGTCATCATCAGAAAGCTTACTAAAAAACTCTTCATCCTCAATGACACTTAAAAGATCTAAGTTGGAAAATTTTACACCTGCCCTGTTTGGAAATACTCTTGTTAGAATTTTAACCTCCCCGGAAGTAAATAACCCAAACGATACAGTTCCAAAACGGAATCCTGTTATAAGTGAGAACTCGAGTCGACCAAAATGTAGACTGTGACCTTCAACAGAGTATACAAGCGGCGTATCATAATGATGATCATCTACATGTGCTTGTTTTTGCAGTATATAATCAATTATACGCGGTTCATGGTCAAAAAACTTGAGATCCAACCATTTTCCAAAGCACGTCATCATAAACATTTTCCTTCTCTGTTTATTCAGTTTTTCTTTAACTAAACAAAAGTATTTCAACTTGCTTCTGATTAGGACATTTGATTCATATTCCTATCGGATAAAAATATAAATGAAGTGTTAATAAAAGCTAATAAAACTGGAAAACAAACACCATATATCACATACAATTGATTCAGAGTATTGGACATTCATAACATAATTACCACACAAATTCCTATAAGTGATTAGTACACAAGTGTACTTTGAACCATCACTCACTATCTCATTCACATGGCAAGGCTTTTTTATTTGCATAACGGCTGCACAAAACAACCACTATGCACAAACGTTGTCATGAGAATGAGTTAGTGAGGGACAGTTCAAAGTTCAAATGTATACCAGTATAGTAACGTAAGATTAACAATAGAAAGGATGAAGGAGTGCGGAATGTCAACAGCAATACCTACTATATAATCAATTAATGTTGGTGCGCTTGATACTGGTCACTTTTTTTGCCTACAAACATACCTAAGGTGTTATGTATCATCTTTGTAAGGTGTTATGTATCATCGTAGTAAAGATTAAATTAACAATAAATAGCATAGATAGTTAACAAAGCATAAGAAACATTGCATTAACGTACGTACAAGCATGTTACAAAATGGGCTGATAACACAGCCTAACTTGAAAACCTACGCTAATACAACCATACATAAACCAAACTTAAAACTTCAACCTAGAAACAAAGACCAAATGCTTCACAAAAGAGGACCATGAATGACAGAAGATGCACAAGAGAGCACTACTGCAGAACCATTCACAGGTTCTGGTTGCGCATCTTCACCACAAAGGCAATCTTCCTCATTATCTTAATCTGGATCTCATTCATGGCACTTATAAGCATCCTGCACCCGGCAAGATCAGCATCCTGTTATTGTCTCAGAACCTGGGCAATCTCATATGCAATAACTGATCCTGTCAAGCGATTCAGTTCCCCTATGTATTCAGCCCTTTCCTGAACATGGAGAGACAACTCAGATGCCAAGGCGTGCAAGTTACCCACAAGAGCAAAGTCCCTTGCATTTTCACGCTCAAAGAGCGTAATCATCATATCCCTAAGGTAATGGGAGTTGGATGCACGGACCAGCTCAGCTAGCCTGGTCTCTTGAGGTTGGGTTGCAGGTGGGTGCATTGGAACTGGTCGTAACACTTGAGGTTGGTCTTGAGGTGGGTGCATTGGAGTTTCTTGAGCCACAGATGTTATGGATGTTGTTTCAAATGGTTGAAGCTGGTTTTGTTGGGGGTCATTAGCCATTGTGTTGGATTGGATAAAGACTTATTTCTTCTTAGTGAAGTTTTCTACTTTTGTGATATGCAACTTAGACTCTTTGGCACCCTATTTATAGTAAAAAACTAATCATAAACTAATGCTATACACCCTTATATTAATGATACTCTACAATGGGGTCATATCAAAGTTCTTAATAATGACAGGGAACTTAAATGTGCATCACTTTGGCCTTTGAGAGGGTAACAGCTATGTCAAATCACAATTAAATCCATAAATTTCTACTTTTGTGATATGCAACTTACACTCTTTGGCACCCTTATATATAGAAAAAAACTAATCATAATAATGACAGGGAACTTAAATGTGCATCAGTTTGGGATTTGAGAGGGTAAGAGCCATGTCAAATCACAATTTAACTCACCAATATCCATTTGCAATGAATTAAACATATTTTAATTGCTTAAATCAGATGGCTCTACAATTGCATTCAAACTGGGCTTATTTTCAACTCGGCCACTTCACACACTACCAATAAAACTATAAAATTAAAATGAAACATATTTTTATACAACATATTACATGCCCAATCTAAACCACCTTACATATACAAACACATTCACACTCAAGACACACGAGTACAACATAAACATTAACCAAATAACCACAAAAAACAGAGCAACTATTTAAAGTAATTAAAAACCCACATCATGCAACTTACACTTTCACAGCGCTGCAGAGTAATGATCATAAAAAGGACGATACCAATTACTACTCCCATGTCCAATCCAAGTTAATTAAATAACTGATAAAAAGGACAATACCATTATGCAACATACGCTTTCACACTTCCAACCGTACAACTTGCTAATACACTGTATAACCCTAAGAACAGCCTAATCCATATACAAAAAATTAACTAAGCAAAAGGATAAATGATAGATCATATTAAACCGTAGGCATGCAAACTAGTAACATACAACTATGACGGTCGTCGAGCAATTACCTTGGGAACCCACATCTTTTCATTCATTCTTGTAAATGTTAACGATTATATAAATAACTAATACAAAAAATGGCTCTAAAGGTTTATTATGAATTTTGTCGGTTGAGTTGCAAAGTTACAAATGGGAAGCGTATCTAAGAAGAAGATGTACAGTATTAAGTGAGGGGGAGTAGGGGGAGTAGGGGGACTAGTCCTCAACACACTATATATCATAAATATTTTATATATCTATTTATTAAAAATAAATATTTTCAAATTTGACTAAAAATTGTAATTCAAAATTTCAAAATTTTGAATTTTTGTTTTGAAATTTTACCACCAAAACATAAATTAATAGTAGAATTTAGTTTTTAATGTAATATTAATGGAAAGAGTACTCAATACACTACTTAATATTATATTATTTGTAAAGTACAAAGTGCATAACAAAGTACATATGTCAAATCGATTTTAAAATAGTTAGAATTTATTACTTAATTTAATAATAATTTAGTGAGGAGTACTCAACACACTACTTAATATAATTTTATTTAAAAAGTACAAAGCGCATAATAGTACAAGTTACAATACATGCATGTCAAATCGAATAAAATTTTGTACAATTCGCATAAAAAGTATAATTACTATTACAAATGTCAAATCCAACAAAAGTTCTACAAGTTGCAAAAAATAATCAATATTTTATTTGCAAAAAATGGTACAAGTTGCATAAAAGGTCAAATCGAAAAATAAATTGTACAATTCGCATAAAAGGTACAAATACTATTGCAAACATCAAATCGAATAAAATTGTACAAGTTGCATAAAAAAATAATGTATAATTTATTTGCTATAATGGTACAAGTTGCATAAAAAATAATGTATATTTTATTTACAAGAAAAATGACACTTACACATAGTACTAGTTGTAAGAAAAAGGACACTTACACAAGTGTACTTGGGTCTTACACACACTTGCACACACTTACACACATGTACTTGATTTTGGGGCAAAAATGGCCATATGAACAAGTTGGCATAAACCGCATAAGTCGAATTGGGGCAAAACCCTTTACTCGAGGTCGCATGGGGCTAGGCTTGAAGTATGGGTATTTTCATGGGGCAAATACACAATTACCCCTAATGATTAAGGGGGTATTTGTAGCTTGTATATTTGGCTTTTGAACTTACGTAAATTTTGAAAACCAATAAGCTCTTTTTTATTATATTATTTTATTTTTTTTTTTTGGTTTATGAGCTTATCAACTTAAAAATGCTATAACCTATTTTAAGAAGCTTCCGCCCCTCTACTTCACAAAATATCTTCTTTTTTTCACAAAAATACCTTTTTTCGTCATTTACACATTTTACATGTTAATCCTTTCATATTCAAAAACTTGTCATACATATAAGACCTTCTATTACTATAATATAAACAGTAGAAGCACATCCAAATAATAATTTGTATAGCCCATTTTATCACAACTGATTAATTGATTTTGATTCTTTAATTATCAATGGAGCCCAAATCAAAACACCCCGTTATTTCTCCTTTTGTGGAAGTAATAACTTGAAAGAAAAAAAAGTTACCTCCTGCAAATTCTCCTCAGCTTCACCACTAAAAATTCGTCTTTCATCGAGGGTGTTGGAAAAAGTATATATATATATATATATATATATATATATATATATATATATATATATATATATATATATATATATATATATATATATATATATATATATATAACAGGAGGCATTTGAAGAAAATGCCACCTCATTGCCCAGTAATTCATTATTAGCCATGTCATCAGCCATGTCATCACAATCTATCCATGTAAGCAATTTTTATAATTAATTTCGTATTTTTATAATTAATTCCACCTAAGCAAACTTTGAATGGATTAAAAATTCGGATTATTCGTGTAAAAATGAATACAGGATTCGAACTTGAGTTCATAACAAGATTTACATATATCTTAACCACCATGCCAACACATGTTTTGAATTATATGTTTCAAGTCCAAATCTATAAACATAGGCAACTAATTATATGAGATAAACATGTAAACCTACATAAATCACAGTTGATTCATAATTACGTTTTCTAAAAGCCCTAATATTCTTTTTTCCTCACAGTCCCCTCTAATAGTGGATGCTATTTTTGTGTACACATCCATCATGATTTTAGCTCATGATCAACTTATTCGGCTCCACAAACGTCTTCATAATTTTATTATATACATGTTTCCTAGATTCAACAATTCAAAAACATTAAGACCATGTAAGTAGTAATTTTGTTAATGATGGGCACTATATTATGCTACCGATGTTCGATTTATGATTTCTTTATATGATAAAAATATATGTAATAGGTTAATGGTTAAACCTGCATTTGTGTATTTATTATGTATAACGGTTTTACTATTACTTTTAATAGTTTTTGTTTTTTTCACTGCCAGTTTATTGCAATGCAAATATAAATGGTTAGTGGGATCCTGTAATCCTTTATCTAGGGTAAAGTATAGAACACAGCCGGCTTTCATTGCATCTGTGTATAAAAAAAACACATGGTGGTGGTTTTGTCGCTGTTTAAAGGTAAGAAGTCTGGAAATCCATTATCTCTAAGCTTCTAGTAACTTCTTCTACCCAAATCTATTTTGCAGTTTTTTTTAAGGCGGCAAGTTTAGATTCAGTGAATCCAAGATTAGTGATTTCAGCAAAATCCTTATGGCGAGAGGCATATAGGTTAATTTTCTAGAATGAATTTGAATCCTTATTTTGCTATTCCTCCACCTGAGAAAACTGAGGAGATTTTGCTTTTGTTTAAACTTAATGACCCTGTAAAAGAGGAGCTTGGGTATCTTCCCTCTCTTTTTTTATCTATATATGTACATATATGTATGCATCTAAGATCATGTTGCCATTTTTGTTATATACTTGTGCTTTATTTATATTACATGGATTAACATTGCTTATTATTTTTAACATGCAGGCATGTTGGGTGGCTCTTTGTGAAGGGTACTGGAAAGCCAACTGAAATACTTTCAAAGCTGAATGAATTGGCTGGCTTTGAACAAGATGAAGAAATTCAAGTATTTGAGGTTAGTGTGTAGACTCCATTTATTTTCCACTTTTGTTATGGTTTTATGCTCAGTGTGAAGGCTTGTCCTACAGGAGATTAAATTTTAACCAAATGTTATGTGTGAATACATTGACAAGAAGCTTACATTTCGTGGAAGCCAGGTACATATACAATTTTTTTTGTCAGCTTCTTTGAATAGTGTTTTAGTTATCTAATTGCAAGAATTTATGGTATTCATGAATTTCTACCTTGAAGATGGCGGCATTATTTGCTATCAGAAACTTCTTCATGCTTAAAGTACCGAAACCTTGCGTTATCTTGATTTTCCGTCTTTTCTGGAATATGTTCATAATCGACTGGTATTAATAGTATGATTTGAACATTTTGTTCATTAACTATTTGTTGTTTCAGTAAATATTTATGAATTATCTTTTGGTGCACCAACATTATATTACTGTTTTTTCTTTTTTTCCGATTGTGATTCCAATAGATTAAACCTTACTCAACAATCTTGAAGGGTGAATTGATGGAATTCTTTGTATCCTTTCAGGATATTGAGAAATAAGCTAGAAAAGAAGATAATGAAGCCATTGCTAACAAAGGTAAACAAGCCTCTTAAAGATCTATTTTTACTTATTCAGTAAACTTTAATCATCTGTGGATGGTGGTCTGAATAGTGACTCACAATTACAGGAAAGATCTATTTTTACTCCCCACCTTTTAAGCAGCTTAAACTCTAAATTATGCAGGCGTATATGATTCAATTAGTGGATTCAATTGGAGTGCAGAGATTGTAGATTTTGTTGCTGCATTTGTAGGCAAGTTTAACTCCTTCCTCTAATTTCTAAGCAATTACTTTTATGGCTTGCAGTATAAATATCAGTTTAGTGGCAACTAAAAACATTGGCTATCATACTATATTATAAAGCATGAATGCCTACTATTAATAGAATACTTAAAATTAAGCCTTACAACTTCTAAAGCTATAAGTACAACAACAAATGCTACTTATAGAAATTCCCCTCATATTTAATTCTAACATACAATTAATACTAACATTAAATACAATAAATAAATCATTATGTATATTAAATACAATTAATTAAATAGTCAATAAATACAATTAATACACTTATTAAAACACCCCTTACATAAGAAATACAAATTATCAAGCATATTGTACAACTAACTTAAACACAATTCTTGCATTAAATGTCACTAATACAAATAATAAAGCATATTATACAAAATTTTAAGCTCGAACGGGCAATGGGACAAATGGCCTCGAGCCCGAACGGGCACGGGTCAAACGGGCTCGAGCCCGAACGGACACGAGCTAAACGAAATTTTTGATATCCGTAAATTTATTGTCAAAAAGAGCATAATAAACTAAAATATGTTCACATATTGTACAAACCAAGCAAACTACTAAACAAAAACATAAAATAAATAATAAATAAAATAATACAAACAAAGCAAAATTTCATCAAACTTTTGCCATAAAAAACTAATCAGTAAAGCTATTGCCAAAAAACGTACAAATAAAATAAATTATTAATCGAAAAAATTAAATTACAGGGTGCCCGCAGCTGTATCGCGCGGAGACCCTGCTAGTTGTTCTTGGATGATGCATACATTCTTTAGAATAAGCATATGTATGTATAACGTATATACATGTATGTGTAAGTCTAATATTTTTTTACCTATTCATTGCTATTTGCAGATAGCAATTATTGATCGGCCAAATGTTGGGAAATCCTGTCTACTCAACTCATGGAGTAAGGAACCATAGGAAACTTAGTTATTCAATATATAATAATTTAAGGGCAATAGTTACCAACATAGCTGGAACAACACTGTATTTTGTAAGAACAGATATAGCTTTAAGGGTGGTCAAATTTCTAGCTTATTGCATTTTACAATATATCAAATGATGTTACTTGTGAACCTTTTTTACTAGCAATCTAGGATCGTTAAGTTGTAGTTTTAGGTTCAGAACAATGTAATTTTAGTTATTTAGTTTCATTAATTAGCTTTCTGAAAATGCAATAATCACCTAAACCTACCTGAAGTAAGGTTGTAAATTGAGCTGTGTAGAGTTGAGTTATGTAGAATTATGGGTCAAACATGCAGTGTGCAGGTGAAACAAGTTGAACAAGGGTTGTGTTCGGATTAAACACACTGACAAATATTAGAGTTCCAACCAACATGCATATGCGTTTTGTGTTCTGTTATCAAGGCTTTAATAATGATACCTGTTATTTTAGAAACAATAGTAAGAATGTGGGTCACGCGCCTTCTTGTGGTAATCATCTTGAGAATACAACTGATCGTAATCTAATTGAAGGTACTTTTGTATTACAGTATGTGTTTAATTGTTTGTCTTTATTTGACCACTTGCCTGGTTCACTGTTGATTGTATAGGTTCAGTTACACAGACCATTCGTGCGGGTGTACCCAACATGGGCGAAAATGCACTCAAGGTAGGTGCCTATAGGATTATGCCTATATCATTTTTAGTATTTATATTAATTATATGTTATCTGATAATATGCGGCATCTTGGACAAGCTTTGTGAATGCAAGATACAAAACTTACTTGATAAGACTGTGAAATGGGTCGATTTAGGTATTGTTTCCTATTATCTTTTTAACTCTCTTATATGCCTCCCCTTCTATCTTGATATTTTTTATCCTCTTGTGATAGACTTTTTTAGGGTTCATGAATGGAAATGCTACTAAAACAATATTGACAGACCAAAACATGTGGCTCAAAGAAGCAATTGCCATTGAAATGCCAAGGACCAAACATGCCTTCTACATTCGGCACATCATTGCAAAGTTTTCATATTGTTTTCTGTACCGCTTGACCCTCAATATGATCTGTGATATCTGAGTTTCATAGACTATATAGTTTGAAATCGATTGACAAATTTGAATTGGGGTGAAGAGAAATGGTTGGTAACTATGGACTCCATGAAAACAAGCACATTGTGAGCTTGTATGCTTTACGCACTTTTTGGGCACTACCATTATTCAATGGTATACCAGTCCCTCTGTATCCTAAATACTGTGCACATGCGCACTAAGATTTTGTTTTGAATAGCAAATTTTCCATTTTTGCAGGAGCATCGGGGGCTACTATTACTGTTGTCAATGATTCTTGCTTCACTGTTTGGCCTGGAATCTTAGGTAGCCCGGTTCTCAATGTCAGTGGGTTTGAGCTAGAAAAGGGTGCTCGGCAGTCCTTTGAAGTTCTTGAGAACTGGTCTGGTACTATCTAGGACAGGACTTATTACACATTTAATGCATCTCGTCATGGGTCGTGTGTCACGGGTGATTGCGGTGATGAAATGGAATGCAAGGGAAGAAATTACACGCAGCCTGTTACAATTCTGGAGCTCGATGTGACCACAACTGGTTACGACTTCTATAATGTCAGCCTCATTAAAGGCTTCAATATACCAATGACTATTGAGCCGAGTCGTGGGGATAGTTGTCTAACGATGAGTTGCGTTAACAATTTGAATGAACGGTGCCCACCAGAGCTGCAGATGGAGGGCGGAGGAGGGTGTAAAAGTGATTGCGAGGTCTATGACTCGCCCGAGTATTGTTGTATAAATTCCATAGAAAACTACCCGATATCATACAGCGTGTCAAATATGGTCAGTTGTTTGAATCAGTATGTTCACAAATAGTTACCTATGAAATTAATGATTTAGGTGTCTATAGGTGTCGGGATACTGATTACACTATCAGATTTTGTCCCCCAACCGACACATTTTCAACCATAAAGCTCAACCGCCTGTTAATGTTTATGTCTTGCACCTAAAATCAATTAAATACTGAAGATCATTTATGATATCAAGCTACTTTTCAGTTTGATCTCAACCTGAAAAATGGTTTACTATGTTACATTTATTATGTATGCTTGCAGTGCATCAATTTCAGCTTCCTGTTCAAGGATGTTTTCGATTACAAGAAGTCTGATCGATGGAGCAGGACTTAGATGCAACAATTCATGATTTTGCTCAGAAGAGGTCTAAAAGAAAGGATGAATATTTTGAAGTTCTCAAGATCGCCCAGGTTGTTGCAATCACACTTCTGTGTGGTTTACTATGGTGGCAGTGTGATAAAAATCGTATTCAATGTCAGGTATCCCTCCAGCTCATTTTGACCCATTTGGAGTAGATGAGAGTGGTCCACAGAACATAAGCCCGAGAAGGTATTCGCACCCACTCCCAACTTTTACTTATAATCCTATTGAAGCCGCAAGATATGCTAACATACATAGGTGAAATGATGAAGTCATGAAACTCTGAATCTAAGTTTCCAATACTGGTAAAAAGATGAAAGAACTAATATCAGTTAATAAATGCTAACGTGTTGCTTACTGTTGTAAATTAATGAAATGGGTTGAAGTGAATTAGATGAATTTAGGTTGCTAACGGACGGTTCTTACTGCTTTAAAATGATGAAATGGGTTGCTGAAATGATGCAGGTTGGTGAGATTGGTAAAGATATCAAATTGATGGCAAAAGGCTGATAAACGGTGACCCCGACTGGCCCACATGATCTTACATATGTTAAGTAGATAAAGTTACAATGATAATAATGGTTTAGAGGTCGAAATATGTTGCCAGCATTGGTAAAAAGATTACATGGCTATTCTTATGAAAATTGTAAAACTTTATTTCTATCTCTTGGTAATTAACCGGGTAACTAATCTTGAGATCATCTTATGATCAGGTATCATCCTCTTCACCTGAAATAAGCGTTGTCATCAACAACCACCTCCACCACCACAACTATTCGTCAACAAAGGTTCACAAGTGGCTGAAGCACATATTAGAGTGCAGCCTTTGGTAAGTTTTAATTAGTTGGTTCGTGCTATTTTGGTTAATGGGTCAAAATAAGTTATTAGGCGCAGGTTGAGTCGAGATGGTTCAATATTATAAACTTAATTTTTCTCACTATTTTTTAAACCTTAAGAATAATTAGTAAAGTTATAAAAACTTCACCATTTTAGATAAGATGCATAAATATCAGAACTTCATTGTTTCTCTTTTCTATTTAAAGTTTTAACCACTTGATGAGTGTATAAATACTCATCATTTTTGTTCCATGTGCACTACAAAAACAATCAAAAACACTTTGAAATGCATCAGAATATAGAAAATATCATTGGATTGTGTTTTTATAAGTTTCAGGGATAAAAGGATTGAAAACAAATGAAAAACGAACAAAGTTACATAATTGGCAGTTTCAGTCCCTAAACTTTCAAAGTTTGGCAAAAATAGTCCCTAGAATTCAAAAATGTGGAATTTTATCAAAATAGGTCCTTGTACTATTTAGGATTGGCAAATTAAAACCTTTTTGATAATTATGGGAAAATGGCCATTTTAGTCCTCGGGGTTTGGAAATTTACAAAAATGGTCCCTGGGTGTTTATTTGTGAAAAATTACATTTTGGGTCCTTGGGTTATTGAAGTTGTCAATTTTGGCCCTTGTGATAACTTTGGCAAAATTACATTTCCAGCCCTTGAATTTTGGGCAAATTACATGAATGGTCCCTATGGTCTTTAAACTTGAAAATAAACAAACACAACCCAAATAAACCCCCAAGCCCAACTTATACCCTGGCCATCCACCACACCAGCCCAACCTCCACCAAATATATACTCCCTCCCGTTTAATATCTCCCCAGGTCAACCTCCCAGGTTTGACCACCTCCTTCCTCACCCCACTTGCAGCCTGATACTCCTCTGATACACTCCACCCTCCATACCTCCACCTCTCCTTGTTCCCCCAGCTCACCACAAACCTCCAAAGGCATTAATTGCCCTTAATCTCTCACAAGCAATCCCAACTGCCAAGTTGGAGTTTTTCCCGCCAAACCCATATTTGTGGTCAAGATCAATTCTAAGCCATCCAATGGCTCAAAAGAGAGTGGGAAAGTTTCAGAAACCCACATGGACCTTTATAAATAAAGAAAAAGGAAGCACTGAAGATTATTAGAATAGTATTAGTGTAATTTTAGTGTAATCATGTCGTTTTAATGTAAATTTAAATTCCAGTGTCAATTTTATCTTTTAAGTTGTAACATTAACAATTCCAGTGTATTTGAAGTTTATTTCAATAATCCATTTCAATTCTTAGTTTATGTCATTTTTTGTTTGAAAATCTCAATATTGCTTATAAATGGTCACAGGTTGTTGTTCAGTGATTGTTTAAGTTTATTTCAGCTCATTTATAAGTTCTTTAAAGCTTTCATAGCATTTGAAATAGTTAAGATAATAAACACAAAAATACTTAAAAATCACAAGAAAATAGTGCAAAAATTAAAAATCATTCCAAATGAAAGAAGCAGGTGTGGAACATGGTCATAGTAGATGTTTTCATGGTATAGAACCTCAGGGGAGGGATAGGTAGTGTGTTGATCATTGGTTTCTCAGTTCTCTGCCTTGGAAACTAATGTAAGCTAATCTCTCATTTTTTTAGTATTCTACTGTAGATAAGCTCATATCCTGCTAATCTTTGTTTTAAATGCTTATTAGGTTTATTTAAGTCAACATACAACTAAATATTGTATATAAGCTTATTAGAACTTATTGTGTTTAAAATCTTAATTAATATGCCTAATTTAGCTTAATTTAGAATTCCAGGTTTTTGTGGGTTAAGTTTATGTTTTTATGCTTGTTTTAGCTTAATATATCATGTTGGATCATTGCATATCAGTTTTATGGCTTGAGTTGTCCATTTGTTTCAAAAACTCAAAACAGTTTGACATTAAGGGGTGTTTGGAACAGTTTTTATCTGGTAGTTGTGGGTGTATTTAGAAGATAGGTTTTGTTGTCTCACTGCCCTTAGGCTTGAACTTGTGCATATTGACCAATTCCTTGGTCACTTTTATAGCCAAAAGTCAAAAACATCCCTTGATTACCTTTGGCAGTTAACTGTTAGGTTATAGCACCCCTAATCTCATTATGCAACTACATAAGTTGGTCATGTAACCTAATTCAGTTCCTTTTCAGCTTATAACACCTTATTTAGTCAGTAGGATTACTTAGAATTTCATAAAAGTCAAAATAGGTAGTTTGAGCAAAAAGTCAAAACTTACCCTTTGCAGAAAATCCAAAAATAGTGGGAATTATTCAGAATTTTGTGATAGGTTTTAGGCTTTGTGCTTTTTAGGAATTGTATTCCCCCACCTTGTCTTTGATTTCCCACTCTTGTTTCATTTTTATGATTTTTTCTGTGGGCCCCACTACTGCCCAAAGTGATCTGCAGGGGGAGTCACCTCCCCTGCACCATGGTCTGTTCCACTGGCCAGTTTTCCAAGCCCTCCCATGAGCTTAATAGTGGACCCCACCATGAGTTCTTGGGTTTTCTGAGAAGCTCATCAACCCAGCTTGTTGGTTAAGTGCTTGATTTGAGCCTAGGAGCTTGTGCCCCTATCTTAATTTGGCCTTAAACATCCTTGCAGGCCTGCTGTTCAATCAGGGTACTTGGAATTGCTTATTTGTGTTTATAGCTTATTTCAGTGCTGTTTTCTTATTGTTCTTGCTTAATCTCAGTACCTTGTAGCTTAATTTACCTCTGTGTCTCAGTTTATAACTTATTTCAAAGCTTTTTGCCCTCACAGTTGACCAAAGTCAACTGTCAAGGGTTAAGCACTCTAAAGTGCTTATTGTTAAGCACTAGCAAGGCCATCTTCACAAAAGTTGTTTGTTTTTAGTTTTAAAATAGTCTAGAAAAAGAAAAATCAGAAAAATCAAATTTAAAAATAAGTGATAGTTTCTATTTAATGTAATTTAACTTTTTAATTTTCCTTTTTATATTTTTATTAAGCACCTTCCATTTTTATATTTTTCTTAATTTCCTTTTATCTTAAGTAATTTCAGTAATTTTTCCAAATTTTTATATGGTAATTTAGTATTTATTAGATTTAATATTAGTTTTATTAATAATTAATTAATATTTAAGTATTAAATAGCATAATTAGTTTTTATAAAGTAATACCTAGTTTTTATATTTTTCCTAGTCTTTATATAATATAATATAATTTTAGAAATTTTTCTAGAATTTCTACTGTTCATCTTCTAGTTTTTATAATTTAATTAGTTTAATTAGTAATTAATTAATATTTAGTGTAATAATTGGTAAAATAGTTTAAAAACATATAAAACAAACTTTTTATAATTTTTTAGGATTCCTGTGATGATTAATTAGATTTATAAAAAAATAATTTTCTAAGTCTTTTTAGTATTTTTAATAATTTTAATTAGTTTAATTAGATAATTAATATTAAATTAGTAGTTAATTAATAGAAAAATCACAAAAAGACAAAAAGATATATTTTTAATTTTAAAATTTGTTTTTAGTTATTTTATAATTTTAGAAATTTAATTTTCATTTTTCTAGTATTAAAATAATATTATATTGTATTTAAGTTATTTAAATGTTAATAATTAGTATTAAATAGTATTTAATTAATATTAAATAATTAATTAGTGTAAAAATTCATTTTCTTTTTCTAAAAATTTTCTTTCATCCCTAGGTTTGTAAAAAAGTCATTTTCACCCCCTGTGGGTTTTCAGATTTCAGTTTTCACTTTTTATTTGGTACGTTGACGTTTATTTAAACTTAAACGTACCTTTTTAGTTTTAAACCGTTTTCACTTATCTGGTTTTTCAGTTTTTGTCCATATTAAGTATTTGTATCATTTCAGATAAAAATCAGTAGAATAATCATCATACCCCCTTTCCTGTTCAGAATCACCCGATCACAAATCTATTTTGATACCATCCACACCTCGTCGGGACATAACGACCCGGGGAAACACTGTATTCCGCGGAGCATTGACTCTAAGTAGTTTGACCTTGTTGACCATTCACCTGGTCAATTTAGTTGACCGTTTGGAGCCAATCACCACTACATGTGACCTTATCATTCTATATCTATTATTTTACATAGGCTCTACAAAAGAATGAACTTCATTTTAATGTATGTATGTACAATTATTAGCTTATTCAAAGTTAACATTTGCTTAGGGTTATATTTTGCCCAAAATTCGGGTTTTTATGGTTTTGTAGCTTTAATGTTGTTGTAACCTGGAAATGTTTAGTCTAACAGTTTACACCTCAAACGAAAATGTCTATACACGTGTCTATTATGGGACTCCAACAATCTTGGTCAATATTACATTTTTCTTCATGGTTATATTGAAACATCAAACATAATTGAATCTCAGTTTTGTATAGATTTTTTTTTCAGGTCCACATTTTCTATCTCAAACAGGAGGTGACCCACAAACTGTAGATCAGGCCATGAAGATTGTGGAAGAAGCAAGAGTGCCACCACCAGTTTCGCATTCACATAACGGGTACGGGTGGGGAAATTATGATGAGGATGATAACGATGACAAAGAAGATGGAGAATCAAGATACTGCAGAAAAAACAGAAGAAGATGAGTATGATAAAATAGTAAAAGAAGCTCATGAAATCCCATCCATCTAAACCCCTTTTCACCAGTTGTGAAATTTGTTTAAAAATGGTTATTTTTCGTTAGCAGCATTGCTACTTCATTTCTATAAATTCAAAAGTGATTCATCATTTTTCATAGTATAACTGGATCTAATGTGAAAACATGAACATATCTTAAGCATTGCTTAAAGATTCCATGTTATATGCAATCCACGACAAGCATGTTAACCTCAGTAAGTTTTGATGAAACTCCGATTGATCATGCACACTTAGGTGTTAAAATGGGCCGACTAGGTGAATTGGGACACCATGTTACATTCATTATTTATTCAGAATCATAGTACTTGAGCAACATGTTCACATATATTACTTAACCAAATCCATGACCTGTTATTTTCAAAATGATGGGATCCAAAAATATTTAAACTATTTAACGCGAATAAGTTTCCTAACATGTTATTCTATACGCCACTAAAGCACATATATGTTGAACAAGATGCTGCAGCTCGGAAATACACCTCTAAAGCGCTTCACGCTAATTTCAAGATTATACTTTTACATAACTCTTATTCAAATATGTGCCTCGGGCTTCTTTTTAAAATATATATATATATATATATATATATATATATATTTGGTAAGTAGTCACTAAGAACAAGTCAAGAACTTACACAAGAAATAATCTAGACCATTTGGGCTCGGCTGGTGTGAAAGATGGATACGAACCATTTTTGAATGCTTACAATGATATTCGTACGTGACTAACTTTATCATGTTGTCTCAAAACTTAATAACACTAACACATTGTAAATTTTCATTTAAAAAAAAAAAAAAAAAAATCTCCTATTATAAATATAATTGTATTGTAGAACATATTAATAAACTACAAAAATACAAAAACTTATATACATATCTTTCTATTCATAAAGTAGTACATTTAAAAAATAATCACAAGTCATGCCCGCCCATCGGGCGGGCTTTGAAATCTAGTATATATATATATATATATATATATATATATATATATATATATATAGGTGGGTTCATGAAAAAAGTCCACTTTGGTAGAAAAGTGAGAAAAGTGTACAAATCAGCCCCTCTTTTTTTCACACCAAACTACAGGGACCTAATTGTATTTTCCTTCATTCTTTAAGGAGGTTTTGTAAATTCGCACCCCCCCCCCCCCCCCCGAAAAAAAAAAATTTCCCGCCAAAAAAATATTTTTTTGGGGCCAAAAAAAAATTTTTTTTTTTTTTTGCCAAAAATTTATAACCCAGATGCACCTTTTTTTTAGTGCATCTCAGTTATAAAAATTAGTGCATCATAGTTATAACTGAGATGCACCAATTTTTATAACTGAGATGCACTAAAAAAAAAAGGTGCATCTGGGTTATAAATTTTTGGCAGGAAAATTTTTGGCCCAAAAAAAAAAAAAAAAAAAAAAATTTGCCCCAAAAAAAATTTTTTTTAGGCGGGAAAAAAATTTTTTTTTGGGGGGGGGGGGGGGTGGGGTGGGGACATGTTTCAAGACATACCCCTGAAGTTTGAGATGTTTTAAATTAAACCCTATAACTTTTTTTCTCACTTTTCTACCAAAGTGGACTTTTCTCTAGAACCTTATATATATATATATATATATATATATATATATATATATATATATATATATATATATATATAAGGTAAAAACATCTCACATGACATATGAACCAAGTTGAAAATTTACCTCATTCACAATAGGATCATCATATTGTGGAAGCATTTTCTTTTCAAATCCAGCTTCTTCATTAAACCTGCACACACAAAAATTACCAGAATGCAACATTAGCTTCTGAAAACATTAATAGAAAATAGTCATCACAACAATAATACGGGTCAAAATCGTTATAACGTTCCTTTAGTATGACACAGTGACACGTGATCTATAGTTTATTGCAAACATAGGAACATACATCACCAATCTCATCCATCTTCTCAAGGAAAAACTCAGAGTAAAGCTGAGTTTGAAATAGAAGCTCATCCAGTTTACGAAACTAAGTATCATTCAGAATACGTGTTTCCTTTTCCAAAGTTTTCTTCTTCCTTACGCCTTTGTTGTTCAACTTGGCGCTGAATGATATCGATTGCGTCCTGCAAAAACAAAGTCACTCTTTTAGGATATAATAATATGAATTCACATGCACCATACTCATTGGTGAATAGTTTTTCGAAAGCAGTATAATTTGCATCCATTTTCTATCCTCTGATACTCATATACCAGGAGAAGTTTTTAAAAATCCCTATTTTAAGAAAGAATATAATAAAGAACTGCATAACTTTATGAGGTCTGTCATGCAGGCCATCTTCTTAAGCTGATTAAGCCATGAAGACGCACTCGCCATGGCTGCAACCTGAGCAGGTTACCATGCCAATAGGCGGGCATTCTCAGTTGTACACATCTCATTCATTTGTACATATGTAAACTTAACGTCTTAACCTATCAAGCTATTTTTATGAAACATAGGCAAAATGTATATGGAAAAGTTTTGTGAAAAATTTATACTGCTGGCATTTGTGTACATGAGTAAATCGGATCTTCTCGATCTTTCTTCGTCTCTCTCATTAGCACAGTTAAAAAACACCCTTTGTTCTTGTGAATCGTTTTGCTTTTCACACCAGAATTAAGAGTTAAAAAAAAACAATTATCAGAACCCCACTTAAGTAAAGTCGATAAAAACTGGTTACCTATTTGTTATTATCGTTTGGCTGTTCACTTGTATCATCACAACCTCTTATAATCAATCTCATCATCATTCTTACCACATAAAAACTGGTTACCTAAACTAAGAAACCTCATAAGACGATCTTTCCAAAATCCCATAAACACATAAGCTGGGAAATAACCTAATCCCAAAACCCCTTACAAAAAACAAAAGCATATAAAAGAAACTAATAAATGTACATTTTATTTCATACCCTAAATATATATCCTCAGTCAAACAATAAAAAGTATGAATTAAACAAAACCTAAATTACGATCAACAAAATTACGATGGCGGCAGGCTTACCCGATGATTGTATCAATTTTTTTCTTTTTGATTTGTCGGGAGATTTGAGAGAGAAGAGAGATGGGTGTGTTTTTTCGGATATGCCCACATCTTTCAAGACTAATAGACCACCAAGATCTAAAAACAACAACTGATCCAAATGAATGTATATATACAAATTAAAAATCATAAGAACAAAGATTCATAAAGGAAAAAAATTAAATTTACATCCAACAAAGATGAAGGGTAAAGCTAACCGATCAACCTCTGATTTACTGATTTGGGCTTTAGGCTGTGTTTGTTTGTGGGAAGAAGTTTCAGGATTCCCCTTCTTCTTCGTGATCTTGTTGAGCCGATCTTTGTCGGTGTCTGTGTTTTGTGAGTGGATTAAAGGATGAATACGGTGTTTGTGTGTTTTTTCAGTTGATGTGCGCTGATGAGAGAGGAAAAGAAACATCAAGAAGATCTGATTTATACCACATAATAAAATAATAGCGCCTCTCACAGAGCACTGTAGCAACAAAGGAACTGTTGCTAAGAACCCTAGTGAATGTTAGTATTTATAATGTAGCAACAAAGGTACTATTGCTAAGAACCCTAGTGAATGTTAGTATTTATAATACTGTAACAAGCAGAATTAATGGGGGACGCAGAGTAGTAAAATGTCAAAGGGTTTGATTCCTTAAGCTAAACCTTTCTCATTCACTAAACCCATTTAATCTTGCCACCTAGATTGCAGTTGAAAGTTGAAAGGATACAGCGTTTCAAGGTTAGTGTTTGTTAGAATTTTGTAACATGTTGATGGTGACAATATTAATTAGGGCTAGTAACTATGTTGATAAGAACGTTTTTTTTTTAAATTAAAAATCTTTTTTAAATTTAAGTAGTGATTTTATTTTGATACTTTAGGAAAGCAAGTTATTTCTAGAAGATAACCAGAGTTTAAGTGTTGATAACAATGTTTGGTAGTGAAAGCCTGAAAGGTATGATGGTGAAAATATTATTCCTTCGTTTGGCGGTGTCATAGCGTTGGTTTTGCGTGCGTTAAAGACCTTGGCAAGGGAGGGGGTAGCATTATGGTACCTCGTGCTCTAAAAGCTTATTTGGCAACAAACGTTTATCTTTATGTTCCTTTTTTCAAAACACTCCTAAGTTTCAAATGCTACTTAAAGAAGTGTTTACCTTTTACGTCATTTTATGTATCTTAACACTTCTACAAAACAAACTACTATACTATTCCTAATAACTATTGCTAGTTTCCCAAAACATACACAATTTTCTAATTTTACATAATTAGGACTTCTATGTATTTCAATTTTTTTAATAATACATCGATTGTCATTTAGAAACCATAATTGCCCTTATTAGCCCCCTTATTGGATTGAATTAGTTTCGTATTTAACCGATAGTAATATATCCTCAATGCACTTTTCTTATTCCATCCGTAATTTCGTATAATGATATGATATACTTGTCATTTTTCAACATACAATCAAATCATATAGGGTAAACCTAAGTGTAATCTAATGGGTGTTTGTTTAGCCTTATAAGGGCAATTAGGGCAATTATAGTTTCTAAATGACAAGCGAGTTGATAACCTTATAAGCTTGGGCTTTTAAGACTTATTAAGCACGGGAGGGGAGTGGATAAGCTCTCGTTTTACCTCCTTATAATAAGGTATCCAAACACTAAACATGAGCTTAGCAGCTTATTCTTTATAAGGCATAAGCTACATATTGAGTATAAGCTCAAGCAAGCGCGCGCGCACACAGACACACACAAAACAAAAAAAAAGCTTTGAGAATGGAAAGTAAAACTAATTAACGATTGTTTTTGCCCTCTTGAATACGTTGCCACTTGTTATTATCATAGATATGAACTTTGAGAGTATATGATGAACTTGTTTTTTTTTTTTTTTTTTTTTTGTGTGTACAAAAGATGGTATTTGACTGTGAATCTGTGATGATATGTGAATTCATTGATTTATAGTTCAATTAACTTATACTTGTACCTTACACCTTTTGTTCTTCTAGTATATTGGAAATGGTTCACGGGACTCTTAAAGCATCAGAATTTTCACCAGAAAATGTTATTAGCAGCATGCCATATAATGTGATAAGTAATATTCTGGATTGTATGCCAATACAAGATGCAGTAGGGACTAGCATCTTGTCAAGAAACTGGAGATATAAGTAGACGACACTCACCCGCATCAAACTGGATTATATATTCTTTGAGTATCTACTAGAAAAAGGACATGAAAATTTTTGTGAGAAGATTATAAGTAGGCTCCTTCTTCATGTCAAAGGTGACATAACAGAGTTTATCCTCGGCATACCACAGGGCAACATATTGGGCGTTGATGATATTAATCATTGGATTTTGTTCTTGTCTGGAAAACGAATTAAGAAGTTCACTCTTAAAAATGGTAATTTAAAGAAACTTAATGTGTCTACCCATCTTTTCTCTTGTCTAGAGTTGCAACATTTGCTTATCTATAACTTACTGTATTTTTCACAGGTTCCAGAATTGATAATTCCAGGATCGTATTTACAAGATATACAAGAAGATGATTATATTATATTAAACAACATAACAGTAGGTTACATCGTTACAAAAGACACTATGCGTCTCTCTTTGAAATGAGACACACACTATATTTCAGACTACATGTTCTGGACTATATATAGACATGAAAGGGTATGACCCAAAGGTCATGATGGTTCGAATGGTTTCAACCAAACGACACAACCCTTCACTATTTTACAGAAATAACTACCTATAACTACCAACCATATTAACTACTTTTCGGTTATAAACTTTCTACTTAACAACTTTAGTCTTTCATCTATCGTCATCTTCATAATACAAGACTTGTGCAATTACAAGGTCCAACATTCTCCCCCTAATTGTTTAAGCCTTGTTCTTCTAGTCTTCATGCTCTTCTCCGTGTCTTTTCTTTCCTTCTTCTTGTCTTACCAACGTCTTGTCGTTTTTCGTTGTTTTCTTGTCACGTTTGTCTTTGCTGCTGTTGCTTGTTCCTTTCCAACATTGTACCACAATACTTCCTTGTGTTTCTTCAATTTCACACCGTATCTTCAACAACTCTTCAATACCCGTCGGTATTTTCCTATGAACGAGTGATCAGCCTGTCCTTCTCGTTATTTGTTGTTGTTCTTGTATTGCTAAACGTCTCCAAACAATCCTTGATTGTTTTGTCTCTCGGTATACCTTTTCTATCCCAAGCAACTCCTTTTTTCTTTTGTTTCTTCCTGCCTCGTTGCCTTTTCAAATCCTATTCGACTTCAACCTTCAACAAAACTTTCGGATTTTGTTGCCTCGTTGCTGTTTTGATTCGAACCAAACTTAAACACCATGGTTCCTTCTCTTTTCTTGTCGAATTTTTCTTGCCAACGAGTCTAAACAAAAGTTCCACAGCCTTCTTGCTTCTTCTCTATACACTTACATGTTGTTTTTTTTCTTTGTGTGTTATTCTTGTTTGTGTTTATATTCGATACAAACAAACCAACACTTTCTTTTCTTTTCCTTTTGTGTGTTGTTCTTGATTTCGGTACCTTTGAAATTTCTAAGAATCTTTCTACACACAATCTTTGGTACCACGCCTTGGTAACCAAATCGAACCAAAAACAGTCCCTTTGTTTCTAATTTCTTTCCATCGAAACAAACCTATGTGTTTCTATTCTCGTTGTTGTTGTTCTTGTATCGAACTAACACTTTCTCCACTGAGACAAAACAGTCCTTCATTTGTTCCTTCTCTTGAGTACTCCTTCTTTGTTCTACGTATACGTTTTCTTCTCCACAACAACGTTCCTTGCGCGCTAGTCCAGCGTCTTATACCTTGCGCTCTAGTCCTGCGTCTTATACTTTGCGCGCTAGTCCTGCGTCTTATACTTTGCGCACTAGTCCTGCGTATAACAACCCACAATTTTCCAGGTCTTTACTCAACCTCAGGCTTAAAATATATTTAATTTGAAATTTTACATAATTACCTTTACGTAAATCTATTTAATTAAAACAAGAACACTCTTTGTGTACTATGACTTTAGACTAAATTTTGTCTACAACATTACGGAACCCTGCCACTACTCAAATTCATAATTTATTTGCTAGGGCAATTGCATCTTTATTTACTCGCAAGTATTAATTTAATAAACGCTTTTCACAATTTAAATGAACACCCAACATACCCGACACACCTAACAATTTTTTTTATACATTCTTACATTCCCTATATTACTACAAAAGTGCAAAAAGATTATTTTCTTACACCTATAAGTCTTTTATTAGGCCCACTTAATTATACGTATTTAACTTTAATCGCAAAAACTATTACCCCATACCTATTTTTATTACCCAATACACCCACTAAATAAATTTTATATAAAATCATCACATAATCTCATTTATTTTTCAAACTCAGCCGCCCCTCCCTAACAATAGTGACCTATATTTGAAACTTTGACCAAGCTTGTACCAAAAATTCAAAAGAAAGACCATGACTATACAAATTGTGTGCTTGACCAATTTGTGTCTCCCTTTTGTTCGGCAATTTATAACCAAACGCCACCCCCATTATTATTATTTTGTAGCTAGTGTTTAGCTTAATTAAAAAAATCCAGAAACCATACCTTTGTTGGCCATATAAGGAGGGTCTTTGTAGTTATTTTTTTTTTTCTTGCACTTGCAAAACAAATACATTCACTCACTTATACATTAGGAATCGGTTAGGAAAAAAAAAATCTTAGAGTTTTCTTGCTTGGTTCATAGTTGTTGGTTAAGGGTGTGTGCTTAAAATCCTGGGTAAAAAGGCTTGGAACTTGGGTAAATTTGGAGTTGGTTGGTTGAGGATTAAGCTTTTGGTTCTCCTCCCTACTTTTCTTACTCGACTACAACTCACTATAAGGACACAAAACCATTTTAGTTATGTTCCTTTTTGGTTTACAAAGTGCAAAAAATGAAGAATGTATGTTAATATGTCAAAGTATCTTGTTGAAACTCTTTGAAAACAAAACTAGAAAGTGTGTTTCTCCATTATATTTCGTTAGACATACATACATGAATACCTAAAGAGGTTGTGTTGTTGAGCTTGTGTGGTGTTTGAAAAACTATGTATTATATAAACAAGGACTTAAAAAATAAGCTAGAGCTTGTTTTCTTTTATATATATAGTTCGTATACATATATAAGCTTTAAGATTATATAAAATGTTTTGACTTTAAGCAACTAAAAGAAACTAAAAACTTTACATCTTAAGTTTGGTCTCTCGAGCTTATTAAGGAAACACACAGGAAGATGCATCCAAGGAAACAAAAACCAAATGCAAACATAAAATGTTTCATTCACAGAGAAATGATATATCACAGTCGAGTAGACATTTAAGTAGCAAATATATACTAAATACTCACAAGGAGGCATCTAGCCCAGTGGTGAGCTGCGTGGTTATGAACCCACAGCCTCGTGTTCAAATCTCGCTGCTTTCTATATTTTGTTAGTATCTTTTGGACTTCTTTGCTACTAATTTTTAGTTATTGGACTTAGTTTATTAATTGTAGCTAACCCAATGAACATAGTATATTTTCCTAAATTATATCACTTATTTTTAAATCTTTTTGACTCAACTTATATTTGGAAGATATATTCCATAAAGTTAATAGGAATAAAGATGTTATACTGTTAATTTACCATCAAACTTTTCATATAAAATATATACTCGTAGCTAAATAAGTATCATCGTTTAACGACAACATCTATTATTTATGTAACTATATATCGATATAAATCTCGTGTTAATCTTTCGGTTGTTTCTAAAACAAAGACTTATTCGACGTATATTCTCTCTATATATAACATACACAACTTAATAACACTTAGGAAGCCCTTGTTTTTGAACTTTAAGCATTGCCACACAAGCAACGATAACACAACACTTAAAGATTTCAAACTTATTTAATTGTTTCACATCGAGTATAAAAAAAAATGAGCTATTAGACTAAGACTTGTCATATTAATCTAGGTCGCATGTCAGTGCCATCAACTATTTCTACTTGACTACCGCTTATAGACTGCTGTATTACTAAGGTGAGTTTTCGTAGCCCCTTTTTCATATGTTTTCCTTGGGGGAAAGTGGTACTCAAATGGTTTCTAACTGATTTCATGCTGTGATAAACTGTTTACATGTTTTTGGACAATACGTGCGTTTGATTGCAATATGTGACTCATTGGGATTATCAAAGTGTGTTTCATGTATGCGCAACTGTTTAACTCCGCGTAGGAGCCGAAACATTAGATAGTACTATCTGGGGTAGCTCCCCACTATTGGTAACGTGTGTGTAACATTATTGGCAGGTTCAGTTGTCGCTAGCATCATGTTCCATTTAAATGCATATATGCGTATATCTTGCTCACTATTGTCCTACTATACTTATTTCACAGCTTCGTGATTTAACTCTTAAACCTACGAGCTCACCAACTTTATGTTGACGTTTCGAGTATCCATTTTCAGGTGTTAAGAATGAAGTTGCATTAAAAGGTTGAGTTTTGGCCTGGCCTACCATACATAAGACAAGACCCTTCCGGACTGAGTTCCCGAAGAGTTATGCATTAAGCTTATTGCCTTAAGACTTGATCATTTTGTGAACTTATGTATTATGACTTGTTTCACCCGACTCTTGGGATAATTGTAACTTGACTTATGACGTGATGTTGAAATTTAGTATTTCTCTATTTTGACGCCTTGTGTTCATGTCTATGAAGTCATACCCATTAAATGACATTCCGCTGCACCATTTTTGGGGTGTGACACTGCGTCTTATACTTTGCGCGCTAGTCCACTCTTGCTTCTACGCTTCTTTCAACGTCAAGAGTTGTAACAATTGTTCTTCTAAAACTATCTCTGAATTCTGTAGGCCGTAATAAGTCCGTAAAATGTGAATAAAGTCCTCACGCGAAATTTCTCCCACCAATACGTTTGATGCCTACGTTCGCTTCCTTTTGTCGGTTATCAAAACTTAACAAAACTTACCGCTTCTACAAAAGGTTTCTTCTTGTTCTGTTGTCGCGAATGATCATATCAAAACTCCACCAATTCGTTTGGTGTCCATGTCCGTTGGTTCTGATCATGCATTATCTTCCCCAACCTTCTTGGTTTTTGATCTTCTTGATCAAAAGGCTTGAATCACATCTTGTAACCTTGCAACAACCTTCGGCTCTCTGATACCATATTGTATTTTTCATAGGTTCCAGAATTGATAATTCGAGGATCGTATTTACAAGATATACAAGAAGATGATTATATTATATTAAACAACATAACAGTAGGTTACATAGTTACAAAAGACACTGTGCGTCTCTCTTTGAAATGAGACACACACTATATTTCAGACTACATGTTCCGGACTATATATAGACATGAAAGGGTATGACCCAAAGGTCATGACGGTTCGAATGGTTTCAACCAAACGACACAACCCTTCACTATTTTACAGAAATAACTACCTATAACTACCAACCATATTAACTACTTTTCGGTTATAAACTTTCAACTTAACAAATTTAGTCCTTCATCTATCGTCATCTTCATAATACAAGACTTGTGCAATTACAAGGTCCAACATAACTGTTGCTTTCATGGTCCACATAGTTTTCATGGTTTTCCGAATTTATTGAGGTTGAACTTGTATGAAGTAACCTTTGAAACTTACAAATGTGGCGAAATTATCACACGGTGTCCCTCACTTGAAAAATTTGTAATCACTGATTTCAAATTTACCGGAATAGGAGTAGTCAAACTGGATGAGATTGAAAAACTTGAAAATATAAGTATGTTATCTTTGTATTTGTGTAAACTTGAGGATACCAGGATGATCAAATGTTCTAGTATCTTTCGACATTTTTGTCTTCTTCCAAAACTTCAGGAGCTTGAATTAGAGTTTGAAGGGTCCAAGGTAAGTTGTTTCTTTACAATTCTCGTGTTAGTATATCACAAAAAGCTATATGAGGTCCTATAACTCATTAAAGTGCCTTTATATGCACTCTTTTAGTTCTTGGCTGAACTGGGTGGTGCAACGAGGGCCACGATCTCCTTTCCGTCGCTGGAGACTCTTACATTATCTCACATATATAGATCTTCGTAATGATACTATGTTATCATGCGCTTTGGAAATAATTTTTGGCTCCCCAAAAGCGGACTCTTGATATCGAAGTGAGTGAATGCACCTTTGTATCATATTCTTTAGCTTGAAATCTCAGAGTTGTGCATTTAAATACTAATTAATCTTGTAGGTTGAATACCGCTCACGCCATACCATTTCCCCTTCAGAAGTAGACTACAACAGAATCGGGCTGCTGCAGCTACGAACTGTGGTGTTTAAACATTTCAGTGGTTCACACAATGAAATATGTTTGATCAAGTGTTTACTCGCTTGTTCTCATTTGCTAAAGAACATCTCTATTTACCCCAGACGGTCCCTAAACTCAGATGAAATGTTGATATTTGCTGCAAAGTTGTTGAAGTTTCATCGAGCCTCCACCACAGCGGAAATCGGCTTCTACTACTAGCTTTAGTATTTTAAATCTTTCTATTTCCCAGTATCAGCAGCATCTTGGTTACGTAATCTTAGTAAAACTTGTGATTCGAACATACCTATTGTTCTTGTTTGTAATGCAAATGGGCCTTGTGTTTTGACATAGCCTACACTTGTAATGAGTGTGGATGTTAGTTTGATAGTAAGGTGGAAAGGAAACAGGATTCTTCTGATGACTTTAACTAATGTTTGATGCTGAAAAATAAAAAATTAACTAGCTAATCTGTAATTCATGTTATATTATATCCGCGCGTTCTCTAACCTTCTGAAATTGCTGAATGTGATGGATAATTAGCTATATATGGTGTTGCCTTTTAACTATTTCATTTACCTTTTTTGTATTTGAAGACATGCTCATATATCATTTTCCATAGGTCCTTCCTAATTATAATAAGTAGGGTCATTACACAAAAATATATAATATTTCATACATGATTCTGTTAATCTTGCATCAACACACCAGGTATGATATCAGTTTGACTGTGTCGTATATCTTTTGGTGTACAGAGGAGATGTTCCATAATTCGCGTTAAGCATCTGTTCCAAGAAACTAGCATTGAATCCGGTTCTAATTTTGCAGTGGTATTATTATTGTGTATCATGGCCTTTAAAGTTTGAAGTGATATTAGATTGGGCCTAAAGACGACCAGGCTTGTCGTGGTAAACTTAGCCATGGGAAATTTGGGCCTAAAGACCAGGCTTACGAGGAATGTAAATTTTGTCCAACAAAAAAGAGTAGATATATGAATATATCAAAACGAAATAAATATGATTTTTTAAAACGAAAACTAAAATAAAAACATATAAAAAGAGTACAGAGAGAATGTATAGGAGTATATAAAAGAGGAGAGAGAAACTGAGAAACACATTCAAAGAGGAGAGAGAAAGTGAAAACACATTCAACCAGTTAAAACACACACTTAACATGCACAAAACAAAGATTGAAACAAGGGTGTGAAGTACAACGAAGAAAAAGATTGGTATAATAACCGTATAAAAGAGGATTAAGGTAACCCGTTTATGCATCTTTTGTACATAGTTTAAAGTTACTTTATGGGATGTTTTGAACATCAAAGACATGAATAAGGTTATTACGGTACGTACTTGTTACTTACATGGTTTAAGGTTACTAGCTATATGGGTAGTTTTGATCACCAAAGACACAAATAAGGTTATTACTATTATTTATGTAGTTATATTATTATTATTTATGTTGTTATTATTATGTGAAATACTTTTTCTGATTAGTATTGATTAGTTATATTAAAGGACTTGCTTGTACGAACTTCTCCCCCATACACCGTGGAAGACGGTATTGGAGTTACTTTACTTTCTTTTTTTTTTTTTTTTGCTTGTATGAACTTACTGTAGTATCCTTTCGTCTTGCTAGCTTAGATCGTTTATATTGAACTAGCAGGGTATCCGCGCGTTGCGGCGGCGGGTACCATGTAATTGAAATTTTTGACGATCAATGTTTTTCTATTAGTATTTATTATGGTGACAATTATTTTACATATGACCAACAAAAAAAAGGTTTTGCAGGCATGATGAGTATTGAAGTTTTGAAGTAGATGATTATATCTTAGATGATATAGAGGCCACTTACAACTCGTTTTTCTTTTCTAAATTTGAAAGCTCGAACATAAAAAACTATTTGTTTTGGAGGTAGTTTTGTTTTTTTGGGCCTCAAGAACTCTCTAGATATATGAATCTGTTACTTTTTGTGTTTCGTATGTTTATACTATACGGAAAAAAAGAGTTGTATTTCTTTAAATTATTCACGTAAATGTCTTACAAACTTTAGGAAGAGATTGTCTTGAAGCTTGATTTGTTTGTACATTGTGTTTTATTATACCATTTATCAAAAGAGTGTTTTAAAGATGACATTAATTATAAATGTTGACCGGTCAATATGTGTAAGTGTTTATATACTCCGTATAAATTAATTATACATATAGCTTAAATAGTTGTATTTGCCTAAAATCAATATACGGAAGTCTTGAAAAATTAGAAGAAGAGAGTGCTAAATGTTTTTTTTAAGTAGTTTAGATTTGACGTTCGAAAAAAAAGTAAAAGGACTAAATTTTGAAAATAAATACGTAAATGAATATACTTGTTTGCTACTTATAAACTCATACCAAACTAAGAGCAGCTACACTCAATATAAGTAGTTAAGGAGTGTTTTAGACTTGTCCTTTTTGAATTGATCACAATATGTATTCACAATGAAAGTCTAGCTCTGCACAGCATCTATGTTTTATTAAGCATCAGGCTGAATTATCTGTGCAAAAACCATAGGAGTTGAATATTTATACCATCGATTTATATTTATATTTTTGTCAGAAGATGGAACACATTCGTGGGTCAAGTAAAGCATCCAAGTTTGCTCAAAAAGATGTTATTAGTCGCATGCCGGATGAAGTGATAACTCATATTCTGCAATATTTGCCATTACAAGACGCTGTGAAGACTGGTATTTTGTCGAGCTACTGGAGGTCTAAATGGACTATGATCACCCAACTCGTATTTGACGAGGACTTTTATGAGTATTTACAAGAGAAAGAAAAGGAAACATATTATGGGAGGATTATAAGTAGGCTTCTTCTTCATCTTAAAGGTGCCATAACAAAGTTTGACCTCTATGTACCAGAGGACAACAATGTATTGGATGCTGAGGATATTAATAATTGGGTTATGTTCTTGTTTCGAAAAGGAATTAAGGAGTTCATGTTAAATATATGGATAAATATTAATATGTAAATGTCTAGTATCGAACTCGAGACCTCGGGATTGCACACTTTACAAACAAGAATAATGAATAATATATATATATATATATATATATATATATATATATATATATATATATATATATATATATATATATATATATATATATATATGTTAAACGTATCGTATATATATATTTATAAACACTTAATGGACTAAATGGTCGTTAGTTATTAACCGTATGGACTAACTATCATTAGTAACGAAAGATATGGACTAGAATGTAACTTGGGAATCAAGAAGGATCTAGAACACCCTTGTGGGTGCCTAGGCCGGTCGATCATGGTGAGGGGAAGCCCAACCCATGCTTGTCTTGTCCTCCAAGTTTACTCTAGTATATATACAAAGCCAAGGATTAGGGTTTCACATCTTTTGTGCACACACACTAAACCCTAAATCTTTTCTTCTTGTGTTTCTTTCTTGGCCGATCGGCACAACCCCCCTCCTAGGGTTTGGGTCGATTTTGGTTCATCCAAAATAAGTGTTTTTTGTTTACTTGCATCAAACCTTTATTCGTTGGTAGTTTTTGTGTACAAGAACGAGGTAACAACATACTTTTGTTGTTATCAAGGGATCGATTAACAAAACGGTAAGGGGTTAATCATTGATCCATATAAACCCTAATTAGGGTTCTTAATATTGTTAAAGACAATTGCTTTTGATTCTTGTTCGGGCTAGAATCACCACGGTACGTTCCTATTTAATTTATGTTAATCTCTTATGTGTTATAGATGTTCCTACGCTTCCGCAAATGTGTTTACCTATTTTATGATTGTCATGATTCTTGTTTTCTAACAGTGGTATCACGAGCTTGCTATAACATGTAATTGATTACATAAAACACATAAAAAACGAATTTTGATTGTTTTAGATACATGTTTTGGATCTAGGGTTTTGTTTTTTTTATCCTAACCCTAATTTTTTTTTTTTTTTGGGGGGGGGGGGGGGTCGATTTATTCCATTAACCCTAATTAGGGTTTGTGGTTTTATTAATTAATTAGATTAGAAACCCTAGGTTGCCTACATGTTTATGTGTTATTTGGGTGTATCCTTGACCTAATTGGTAATTGTTATGCTTTGATCCGTGACGAAACATGCATGTTAGTCATGGGTTATTAATAGTTTATTAATTGTTAAGCTTTTCACATGTTTAGATAGATCTTATATTGGGGAAGACCCCATAATTATTAAAATCAATTATGTGCTATGTGGTATGTGATTAGCTTTGGCCTACGCAATTGACTTGTCAATGTATGTGGCTCACTTCCATTAAGAGGTGAAGGCCCTAGTTAATTATATGCATATAAAAACCTAAAATTGATTTTGTTAGGATCTTTTCTAAAAAGATTGCATGTGGCTAATTGTTTCACCTTTATAATTGTTATGTTATTAGTTGTTTTTATTTGTCTTTATTACTTGTTTTATTGTTTGATTGTTGGACACGTTTGTAAGCAATAAAAGGGTAATTTTTCCATAAAGAAAATAATACGGACTAATAATGGTGAAACCCTAATGTGATAAAGTAAGAATCTTGCAAGGTCTTAAGTGCCGCTAGTGGTCCGATTCGCACGGTAATCAGCTCCCAGGCGAGACTAGCAAAATTCACACTTTATTACATAATTTTGAGATTGAATCCATAAACTTTTGCTTGATTGATGTTTTATACAAGTATGCTTTTAAAATTAAGTCTTTTAAGATAATAATCATAACCGTGATTTGAAGGCTTAGAAAAGAGCCTTAGAGTCTGCCTTGGTTATCACAATCTTGAATATGTCTTAAACGAATTATTTTTAAAATCATGATTGTAGAAAGTCATCTTATGGTTTTGGCATAAACCTCAAGTAAAACTTTGTGTATTAATTTCACGAATTAGATATAAAAAGTTTTTTTTTGAAAACTTATGTTATAAAGATGAGTGCATGCATCTTTATACATGTTTTGATTTTCACATCAAAAATTTATACCCTAAAAATTTAAGTTACATGCCATCTAACTATAAGAAACACTTGAAGTTTTTATTTAGTAAACGTGAGACGCAGGCTAAATTTTAATGACAAGGTAAATTTCCGAGTGTGCGTGAGACCACACATGGAGAATTTGCAGTTTCTAAGTTAGACGACTTAATTAAGTTGATGCGTGAGACCTAGAGCTTAAGGCATGAGATGGGATGAAACATGCTTACATGACAAATTGATGAATCAATTTGATGTAAATCCCATAATGATCTAGGAATTGGAAAAGTGTTTGCCAATTATTGTTCGACAGATTACCATCTTTTATACTTTCACCACTAGCAGATCAACTGATGTGGTGGAATCTATGTAAAGTTGAATCCTAGATTTTCAAGAAAATATGTTGGTTATATGAATATATCCTTGGGTATTATATTTTCTTGGAAATATAAATTATCGAAAATACTAAAATTGAATTTTGTAAATTCTTTAAATGTATTAATGCAACTCAAAACCGTAAACGTAAGTTATTTTTTTAATTGATCTACACCCGTTTGGGTTTTTGGTTAGAGTCAATATTTACAAAAAGAATAAATATAGTCTTCTTTCCATTACGAGAAGTGTGAGACTTAAATCCTATTCCTTTTCATGAATGAGAAAGGTATAATAGGATGATTAGAATTGTCTAAATTCTAAATACATAACTCATAGCAAACTTTAATAGTAAGAGTATATGCACCTTATGAGTTATTAAATTAGAAGCTAGACTGATTACTGCATAATGGTAAAAGACAAATTAGATTATTTTATCTAGTTGTTTTGATTTGACCATTTAAAGATACTACATACAATTGTTGGAATGGTAGATCTATACAGGAAAAAATTGCATGCCCGAGCCTTTTCAAGTTAATAATTTGGAATGTGATGAATCACATTTATGTAGTAGATTACATCCTTTTATAACCTATATAATTGTTTGAATGCGTTTTCTTAAAAGATGTAGGAAAGTAAATAGTACACTATTTCTTTCACTGATTAATGAAACATTTACAATGTTGTCAAATTCAGTGGGAGTATTGTGTTCTTATGGCTGAATAAGGGATTATTATAATGTTCTCTAATTCAGTGGGAGTTACAAGACTTTTGTCTTAATTGTAACTCAGATTATCTTTTGAATGTCTCAAGATAATTACTTTCCAAAAATAGAGACTAATGTTTTCAAGGATAGTCATGTACGTTTCCTTGATTGATTGAGTAAACTCTATATCTACTAAGTTATGTTAATGACACAAATCATATTGTTCACATTAACAAACGCGTGCGTGTTGTTTATGTGGTACATGGTGTTGTATCATGCACAAGTGGGAGAAATCTTCATTATGTGCAAAGTACAACACATAAGAATATGGTTTAAAGGATTCTCTTAACTGCAAGTAAGAGATTATAATTCTAATTAGATTAATACATCTAATCTTAGAAACACTTGGTGTTGAAATTTAGTAAACGTGAGACGCAGGCTAAATATTAACAACAAGGTGAATTTCCATGTATGCGTGAGACCAACATGGATAATTTACTGTTTCTAAATTAGACATCTATTAGAACATATGTGTCAAATAAAAATACTACTTCAGCTTTAATATTTATGTATTATTCGAATGACATAAATGCATGAAGTAATATAATACTACTTCAATAATTATGTATTCTTAGAATGACATAAATAAATAAAGTAGTGTGTTAACTTGAAAATATTATTGAAACCAAATGATGGTGTTCATGATTACTTTAATTATACATGTTTATACTCTATTGTATAGTTATAAATATGAAGTCTTCTAAGTATTACAAGACTTATAATTAAGTAAGACGTTAGCTTGTTATGGTCTTTTAATTAAGACATATACAAGAAGTCATTGAGTTAATCAATGATTAATAACGTATAGTGGGATTATAACAAGTTTATGTTTTTATAAGACATAAACATGAAGTGACTTGGATAAAAGTACTTGTGTTATGAAGCATGCAATTGGTTTGGAAATACTATTATACCATTAAGTTGACTTAGTTGGTAAATAAGTATGCCAACAGGAATATGGTTATCTTATATATATTGTTAGATCTTCTTACAATATTAATTCTAATTGAAGTATCACATATGGATAGAATATTCAGTTAGGGAATCAAACTCTTGTTAGATTGTTTGATTGAAGATAACTATGATTTCTATTCTTCTAAAAATTATCAAGGTTAGAAATTGAGTATGGCTTGAATATACTCAATTAGACTCCTAGAAGATTAATAAGACGTTATTGAATTATGAAATGTGATGAATCACATTAAGTCTTAAATTGAAGTTCTGAATTTGTTAAGCCACTTATAAGAAGGATTGTTAACAAAAGAATATCAGGAACTATCAATGTGTTTTTGTAATGTCCTAAAAGAGAACGTTGGATTGTTGCTCTAAATTGCTAAGTAGTTACAAATAGTCTCTGTATTACTAAAGGCAAGTGGGAGTATTTTATCTTGAAAAGATAGAATTACAAGATACATAATCTTCTAAAACTACACTAGTTAAAATCATGATGAGGTTTAACATGTAAATGATAAACCTCAAGATGATGGAATTATCATTCATAGATCCACTTGGATATCTCAGATATTTAATTAATATGCTGATGATAATATGATTTAGTATTACCAAAATAATGAATTGGGTGAATTACTCATATTATGAATGTTAAAGATGCAGTTCATAAAGATATTCAAATTTATAAAAATTTGGTTTATCTTAATTCTTAATAGTTAGAGAATGATGATGAGTTTATTCAAAGATAATGTAACCCTAGTGGTTAAATCTTTGAGTAGAAATCATATGGACAAGATTGTACACATATCTTAATGAATATCTTATGCCAAGATTATTAATCATACTTAACAATTAACTATGATTGAATACTCTTTCTTAAGTACATTAAAGATATAAAGATGGCAATTGTCATATTTACATGAATGTGAAATTTGACAATGGAATATCAAAAACTCTTTCTTGAATAATTACTTGAGCGAGGACGATAAGTAATCAAAAAGGAGTTTATGAATTCATGCAAATCTTTGGAAGTGTACAAAATACAATAATCCATGAATGGATAAATGCATGTATCTAGGAGATTATTCTTATGATAAATTATTAAATCTATGTTTAGGTTTATAATTAAAATAAGGTAATTTCTAAGTATTCCTGAAAGCTAGTGGGAGTATTATGTTTGATTTACTAAATCATATATGTTGTATAACATATAAGAGTAACATTCCATATAAGTAAAAGGTTATACTTAATTTGGAATGAAACGTTACTTGAAAGATTTAGGAAATATAACATACAACCTTGAAACAAAAGTTTATTATTAAATAAACAAGTGCGGTAAATAAATTATAAATAGAATATGATATATTATTTAGGATGACTAAATGAATATACATATTTGTAAAGATCAAACATGAATAAAATCTAAGTTTGACTGAAGGATTTTCATGTGCATTATATTATTGTTGTATCATGCTTAAGTGCTTAAATGATTTGACAATATTTGATATCCAATTAAAAGTTATTATATAACTTGTGTAATAGATATTCTAATGGAAAATGTTTGAAATTAGAATAATGATCCTCAAATTGGAATAGCTCCTAAACATTACACATTGGATATTAAGTTTACGGAAATTTTAAGAGCATATTGTGTTTAATATACAATGATGCTGGGTTGATTGAGATGACACTCAATAACTAGTCATGAAGGATTTCATGAGAACTAGTTGTGCTCAACTAAGAGCATAGTTGCATTAAACATTAAAGAATTAGAATACTTTAAACTTTGAAAGGTTTGAAAGTTTGATTATCATAAGTTGGTGATTGAGGATATCACATTATTTATGAAGAGCTATGTAGCTATATCAAGGTAGTTGGATATACACATACAAGAATTTTAATTATTGAATTCTTGAAAGAAGTATTCTCAAAATTCAGATAGATCAAAGTTAGATGAAATTATGTCATGTCAACAAGTATGATTACTTGAAGCATAATTGTCTTCAAGTTATTACTTGAGACAAGATTCATTAACTAGAATAATCATGCATTGATCTATTTTGGTATTTGGATAAAGGACATTAAGCAATTATTATTTATAATGAATTAAAGTACTTAGTACGTTTGTTTTCATTAATAATAAATTGTGTCTTATATTTGCATGTTTAAATCCGTGAATAACTTATGTTATTCTAAATTGTCCATTGTCGATTAATGATATGGGAATATCATTAAACTAAGACAGATCTGAGTATTGGTTAAGAATATACTTGAAAGAATATTGATGCGTTGACATACCAATTTCACATGATATTCGATGAATTGAATATTGGACTTATCCCAATAATATGATTTAATATTTAATGTGAGAATCATATTTAAAGTTATCCTCAGACTTGAGATACCAGATAAGTGTCATGGATGTAGTGCATTTTTGTGAAGCAATCTACCGCTCACCGTAACAGGGAGTCATAAGGGTTGTTTTCAGAAGTGTTGCAAAGTTCATGGGTTATTCTTGTAGTCAAGAGAGAATTTGTTCCTTCTGATTTGTTCAGAAGTTTAATACTGCTGGGCCCCTCGTAGGGTTGACAAAATGTTTGCGTGGCCACGCCCAAAGTCTATCTGGAATACGTTCAGATGTTTTGGTAATTTTGTTAAATCATAAGGAGACGAGAAACAGAAATTTAATAAAGAACCTCACATCTTTATTAATGTGGTATTAGTAATGAAAGGATAATTATAATGATGAATCATTAAAGGTTTTTCAGGAAACCTAACTCGGATTGAACTAGGGGCATTGGAGTGTTGCAAGACGCTAACCAATGTCATTTTACTATTAATAGATATCCAAGTGGAAGCTGTTAAATATATGGATAAATATTAATATGTAAATGTCTAGTATCGAACTCGAGACATCGGGATTGCACACTTTACAAACAAGAATAATGAATAATATATATATATATATATATATATATATATATATATATATATATATATATATATATATATATATATATATATATATATATGTTAAACGTATCGTATATATATATTTATAAACACTTAATGGACTAAATGGTCGTTAGTTATTAACCGTATGGACTAACTATCATTAGTAACGAAAGATATGGACTAGAATGTAACTTGGGAATCAAGAAGGATCTAGAACACCCTTGTGGGTGCCTAGGCCGGTCGATCATGGTGAGGGGAAGCCCAACCCATGCTTGTCTTGTCCTCCAAGTTTACTCTAGTATATATACAAAGCCAAGGATTAGGGTTTCACATCTTTTGTGCACACACACTAAACCCTAAATCTTTTCTTCTTGTGTTTCTTTCTTGGCCGATCGGCACAACCCCCTCCTAGGGTTTGGGTCGATTTTGGTTCATCCAAAATAAGTGTTTTTTGTTTACTTGCATCAAACCTTTATTCGTTGGTAGTTTTTGTGTACAAGAACGAGGTAACAACATACTTTTGTTGTTATCAAGGGATCGATTAACAAAACGGTAAGGGGTTAATCATTGATCCATATAAACCCTAATTAGGGTTCTTAATATTGTTAAAGACAATTGCTTTTGATTCTTGTTCGGGCTAGAATCACCACGGTACGTTCCTATTTAATTTATGTTAATCTCTTATGTGTTATAGATGTTCCTACGCTTCCGCAAATGTGTTTACCTATTTTATGATTGTCATGATTCTTATTTTCTAACAGTTCACACTTATAAATATGCCAGAAACACCACTTAATTTGCATACCTATCTATTCTCTTGTCAAAAGCTAAAACATTTGAAGCTCTATAATTGTTATTTTTGTCCCATGTCAAGTTTTCATGGTTTTCCAAATTTATTGAGCTTAGACTTGTGCGAGGTAACATTTGAAGGCTACAAATGTGGGGAGTTTTTAACTCGGTGTCCTCTACTGGAGATTCTGAAACTTAGTAACAACACACCTTGAGAAATAAAATTAGTTGAGATTGCAAAACTTGAAAATCTTAATGTGTTATCTTTACCATTGCTCGAGCTTGATAATATGTCAATGGTCACAAGTTCCACTATATCTAGACTTACAGGTTTATTCCCAAAACTTCAAGAGTTGACTCTGGACTTTTTGGATTGCAGGGTAAGGTTAAGTTGGATGTTTTAAACTCGTTTTATTACAAAATATTGCAACTAGAGTTTATGAGTTTGCTAACCGATAAGGTACTTGATAGGTTAGAACAGATTTAGAGAAGAAGAAGCTAAAGAGAGGGATAATTCACCAAATCTGATCTGCTTATTCATTGATACGTTTAAACATAAATAGATATGCAAGTTACAATCATACCCCTTGCATAATAGAAAATAACCGAAATTCCCTTAAACTAGAAACATAAATATAAAATACTAAAAACATAAAATAATTAACGTATCAATACTCCCTTCTTAACCCACTTTTTGCCCTCAAAAAGGGATTCAAGTGACCTTATCTTCATCACCTTCATCATCTTCATCATCTATCACCTTGAGCATGTAGATTTGTTTGTTCTTACACTTGTGGCCCGGAACAAACCTTTCGGTACACCAGAAACATTCCCCTTTTGCCCTTTTTAACTCGAGTTCATTGCTCGTCAAACGCCTCGAGCTAAGCGTTCCCGGTTTACTTGGTGACTCGTTTGTTGGGGTTGGGAGCAATGGAAGTTTTGAAGCATTAACCGGAGGTGTTATTTTGACATCTTCTGTTTGCGGCCCACCCTCCCCCTCGTTGAGACGCTTCATCAAGCTTGTGTTGTTGATGGTTTGAATTCTTGCTAACCCATACGCGTCACGTAGTGTTGGAGGCTTGAACATCTTTACCGGCCCTTTAATTTCCGGCTTCAAACCCTTCAAATAAAGGCTAACCGCATAGGATTCGCTAACAGTAACCTTGTTAAGCAAGCGATCGAAACCTGAATTATATTCTTGTAAACCCTTGGCATCATCAGTAAGTTGAACGAGAGATGCAATCTCTTCCATAGGGTCTTCAAACATTGCATTAGAAAAACGACTAGATATTGCACTAACATAATCTGCCCATGGAAAGTCCACCACTGTTACCCCTCTTACCTTCATGAAGGACCGGTGCCATTGTATGGCTTCTCCGTCGAGGTGAACAGCTGCACATCTCAGTTTGAGGTTATCCGGAGTTTCATCAAGCGCAAAAAAGTGTTCGCAGCGATAGAGCCATCCATCCACATCTTCACCTGAAAACCGAGGAAACTCAACCTTCCCGACCCGCATAGGCCGAGTACCCTTCCGTAAATCATCACCAAACAGCCCTTTTCCAGCCCCGCCTCCGCCACTGGAACCGCCGCCGCCGCTGGAACCGCCGCCGCTGAACCCTCCGCCGCTGAGCTGTTCCGTGACTGCTCGTAAGATCTCTTCTTGTTGTTTCATTGACTGTTCTTGTTGTTTCAACAGTGTGGCTAGGGTTTCTTGGAGATCTGAGATAGCCGTGCCATGTTCCTTGAGAGTGTTGTCAATTTCTTGATTACGAGTGTTTGTCATGGTGATCGAGGATCGACTGGAATTCTCTGATACCCTTGATAAGGTACTTGATAGGTTAGAACAGATTTAGAGAAGAAGAAGCTAAAGAGAGGGATAATTCACCAAATCTGATCTGCTTATTCATTGATACGTTTAAACATAAATAGATATGCAAGTTACAATCATACCCCTTGCATAATAGAAAATAACCGAAATTCCCTTAAACTAGAAACATAAATATAAAATACTAAAAACATAAAATAATTAACGTATCACTAACTAATTAATTTTGTTTTCTTTGTGCCACTTTTCTTATAGTTAGTGACAGATGCTACAAAGAGGGTCCCGACCATCTGCATGCCATGCCTCAAGACTCTCAATTTATACAATATAGACTTCAAGAGTGATACTATGGTATCATGTGCTATTGAATTGATTTGTGGCTCCCCCAATATGGAGACCCTTGTGATTATAGTGAGTCGAATGCAGATTATCTAACTGAATTATCGATCATTCTAAAATCTCATAGTTGTGCATGTAATAACGTGCTATTAAATTTTGCAGGCTACAAACATTTATGCAGTAGTGCCACTGCCTGCAGTGTGTTCCTCAGAGCTTGTTCGCAGAAAAATGGGACAGTTGCGGCTTCAGAAAGTGGTGCTGCATTCAATTAGAGGTTTAGAGAATGAAGTGTGTTTAATTAAATATTTACTTGGTTGTTCTCCATTTCTGAAGAAGATGGTTATTCATTCCAACTCTACCCAAGGGTTCCATGGCAACTTTGGAGAGTTGATGGTTACTAAGATGTTGTTGAAGCTCCATCTAGCATCCCCAACAGCCAAAATAGACCTCTACTAGTTTTGGTCTTTTACAGATGCTCCTTTTCGTTTATTTAGCTAGCACCAAATAAAATCTTTTAAATTGGACTTTCGAATTTTGACGTTCTTCAACTGCTTGTTGCTGTCTTTTTGTTTTTGTCGACCTGTTAATCACCTGTAAGTAATGGCTGATTCCATTGGGCATCATCTTTCATAAGAACCAAATGTCTGATTTGGGAAACTGGTTTTCCACATTAGTACATCACAGGTTCTGCCATTATATTCTGATTACATTTTATTGGCTAGGCCTATATGGCTTTTTCCAAAACATTTAGGATCATAAAATTTTTAATACATTTGACTATGTGCGTTTCTTCCTGTATGCTTCGTAACAAATACCCCGTCTCAAAATTATTAGTCGATGCGGTGGTGGTGGGTCCGGTGACCATTACATCCAGCCTATCGTTTTATAAACAAACCAACCTTGAAACAAATAGTTTGGACCACAGTGTATACCGATTACAGTGTATACCGATTACAAATAGTCCGGTGACCATTACAGTGTATACCGATTGCTAGTGCCGCATAATGTGGAAACGGTTGACAAGGTAAAGTTCAAGATTGCAGGACCATCACATGTTGAAACGGCTAGGACCCTTGCCTAGACAATGTCTACTGGACCAAAGAACCCCTGAATCAACGTCGCACCTCTTAAACTTCCCAACACTACCACCAAACATAATCGCACCTACCAAACTAAACCTTTAAACCCTTGACCCTTGTTGACACGACCACAGACATAAACTCAACCCGACACAACCCTAAGACCACTAGTCTAAATAAACCACAACCGAACTACAACTAGCCACAACAACCTATCTCACCACAACCAAATAAACAGTCACAACAACACTCATCTTACCCAAACTGAAACCGGCCTATGACCACAAGTTGAAACAAACACCAATTTGAACAAAACGAACTACTATACCAACTAAACTTTTGTGAACCACGAAGCCATCGATCAGAACCTCACCACGCCTAAATGAACCATACCACCATAACCACTTAAGGGTGGCCTAGTGGCAAAAGGGCTTGTGACTATCACTCTAAAATGTGTGAGGTCTCAAGTTCAATTCCTGCTAGGTGCAAACAACCTTAAGTGGCCACGTCAACCTTCTGAAAATGGAGGGCTTTACCTGGTTTGAGTCTGTGTGGCGGTGGGTTCAAACCCTGTGGATTAGTCGGCCAGGTCTAAAATCATGGTTACCCAGAAAAAAACACACCACCATAACCATAACCATAATCACCACGACAACATCTAATTAAAACAAATAAAGAACCTGACATAAACCACCACAATAAACCAGACCATGGACCATTCAATCCCAGCACTATGTTAGGATATCCAAAACCCAATATCTGAACCATGATCCACGCCCTTAAACTGAAACAGCAACTGAAACCCAAGATACGAACCAAAACAGGAGAGAAACCTAAGATCTGAGTATCTTACACACCAGTCTACTGGTAGGTTATTAGTCTTGAATAACTTACAGGAAACAGTTGCCTGAAACCGATGCATATGCAAGAAGAAACAAAGGATTGAGATGGTGGGCCTATGGACCGCCGGCTTTTAATTTGGTAAACTTAATATTTATACATTTATACGTTAGTCTTAAACCTTAAGACCTCAAAGTAACACACTCTTGTTTTCCCAGAATTAGCCATTTAAATTACATTTAACATTACAGGCATATTTATTTGTATATTAGCAATTTCAACTTAGTTATCATCAAACCATCAAAAGTGTTAGATAAAATCAAGGGTACCCTATAATCAATATATAAAGTGTTATTCCAAGTCAAGTTTAACTTTATATTCTATAAATAACAAGAAAACAAAATAATCCGAACGGCAAATAGAGGTGTACAGTAATATATACGTGTTCGTACGTCAGGCCTCTTCAACGCACGAGTACCTGCAGCATAAATAAAAGGCATATACAGCTTAACTTTTGAGAAAATAAAATACAAAAAAGAAACCATATATAGTAGTATAAGAAGTAAAAAAAAGGTTAACTAGTGTATGTATTCTATTGGGAGAGTATATTTCTTTTATCTGCTCCCTAGTCATAACGACACAGTTTCTCCTCAGTCCTTACAAATCACAAACCGTTCGTTCTTCTTCACCAATATTTTCTGCAACCACCCATTTTCTGCAGCCACCCACAACAATAGACGCCGCAAAACCAAAAGAAAAAAATCACTTTCAAAAAACCAAAATACCGTAGCAGCTCGCCCATGCCAGGGCCGGCCCTGGGGTTTAGCACTCGCAAAATACCAAACAAAATCACCAAAATCTACACTTCGTCGGCCGAAACCGTATCTGGCCCTCTCCACAGGTAGCTCAGGCGTAGGTCAAGACACAATATGTACGTACACATACAAAACAGAGTTTAATATATATTGCATATCAGTTTACCTGGCATACAAAACAAAGAGTAAACTCGTGGATTCTGTTTATCACAAGATAAAACGACCATCAAGGTAACCATTTTTATGTATTCTTGTACTCGTAAGTTTAATGACAATCTGTGTAGAAATGTTTCAGGTTATGGATTATATGTTTTGATAATTTTTTGTAGTACCATCGTGTTAGTATTATTAGGTGAAATTGTTTCGGTAGTAGTCGAAAGTTGTAATTTTTCTTATTAATGAGCCCGAAGGATGACCAAGGCAAAGTTACAACATAGAACAAAAAGGGGCAGAATCATGCCAAACTAGAGCTAACTACAACAAACATCCAATTAATGAAGGATAAAAATACAGAGGAGTGCGACTTTGGCCGTTTGGGAGATGGGTAGCGAAATTTGATGCACCAGGAGAAGCTGATTGTTTCTTGCTTAAATGTTGACCACCACATCAGGGCAGTCGTGCAGCCAAGTTCGCAAGCCACATAAAGCCGCACGAGTTTGGTTAGGTACATTTGACACTGCAGATAGAAGACGCTGCTAGAGGCCTAGAGCATATGATTAATTATCCCTTGTTATTTTCCTAACAAATCTTCGGGGCCCAGCTCGGCAGCAAAAATCAGGATGATTAAGACAATATACCGGTAGCACCAGCGTCATGACCTTGTTCAGTGAGCGAACCAGTTGTGGGTCTCGTGGCTGGGAAAGTCTCAAATTTTCGGAAATGCACCTCGTCCCCGAAAATTATGTTTATGGTCTTATTTAGTTTTTCGTAAATGCACCTGCATATTTTTAGTTCTGGTTTGTCCATGCTTGGTTCCGATCAATTCCCACCAGTCGCCTCCGTCAATCTATTTATTATCTATTTTTTTTTCTTGCTTTTAGCATGGTTAAAGAGTTTATACATATGGCCGGATTTGATCACATGTGGGATGGCTCACGTCTAGGGCCTTCAATATAAGTATAAAATCGTTTATTAAGTATTTAATGCTAGCTGTTAATAGATGATTTAGGACAGAAAATAAAATATTCTAATGAAAGAAGAAAAGAAAGTTTGAGGAATGTGAGAAGGTTTTTTGTTTTTAGGAAATTGACATATGCGGTTTGCTGAAGAAAACAACCCCAAAGTGATGTGTGGGGCCCTTGCATTTTGATTTGTCTTTTACCAGTTAATTTTCAAAAAATACCTAATCAATATTTTTTTGCTCAAAATCTCTTTAGAAATCTATAATTTTCCTTTGAAAAATGTCTTTTACACTTAGTAAAGTGACGCCATCACATTTATCTATACTACATTATAAAGCATTTGAGACTTACTATAAAAGGAAGTCTTAAAATTTTAAGACAAAAAACATTACTATTAAAGAAAAAGTAAAAAATTAATGTAAAATATAAATATTTAAGTTTAATTTAAACCATATGTAACCCCCTGCAATAATTTTACATTTTAATGAAAGTGTTTATAAGAAAAACTCACTATTAACCATCAATTTAATGTTAATATTTGAAAAATAGACGTTCTACTTTTGAAAAACATATTTCTAATACTTTATACTATTTGGAACATGCTAGATAAGGAAATTTAAAATGAAAAACATTTGTTTGCTACAAAATAGTCAACGGGTACCCGCCGCCGCATTGCGCGGGTACCCTTCTAATATATATATATATATATATATATATATATATATATATATATATATATATATATATATATATATATATATATATATATATATATATATATATATATATATATATATATATATATATATATAAGAAAAAGCAGTGCATCACAGTTAAAAATTTTAGTGTATCACAGTTATTTTTTCATATTTCTATCAAAATACATTTTTCTCTAAAATCCTACCCTATATATATATATATATATATATATATATATATATATATATATATATATATATATATATATATATATATATATATATATATAGGGGATATCTTAGCTACAATTTTTGTAAGCCATTAGCTGCGCAGGTTCGAATCCAAGCCGGCCCCGGTTTTCATCCGGCCGTTTCTCCAGCGAGTAATCTCGTGTGGAGGCGGTACGGTTTCCGGGCGAAAGCCGTTTAAATCCTCACTGCGCCAACGTGGGCCCGGTTCAGACAAAATAGTCTGGGTATGTGGTGGATGAGGGCCTGCTATTTGGCAGGTGCGACTCTAAACCATATATGGAAAAAGTCACCTTTAAAAAAAAAAAAAAAATTGGCTACAATCATTCACAAAAATTACACTAGCAATTAATCAGGGACCCACAGAAAAGAATCAGGACCCACAAAAAGAATCAGGGACCCACATTTTATAGCTTAAAATTGTAGCCAATTAGCTACAATAAATTGTAGCTAATATATTCTCATATATATAAAACATGAGGAGAAATGATACATGTTGATCGTAAAAAGAAACTAACACTCCGATACACAAGAAGAAATGATACTCGTAGATCTTGAAATGAAACCAAGACAAGAAGCTGTGAAAGTCGGTCATCGCTAAATGCTTACGATTAAAAGTTGTAGGATAAAGGTGGATATGATGGTGGCTGCTTTCATGGCTTGGCGGAGGAAAAAAAAAGAAGAAAAAAAAAGGCACACATGATTACCATTTTCCAAGTTTGCTATAATACAGGAGCATAATGAGGAGTGGTTTAATACCTAAATTGCCATTGAACCTATTGATTACAATTGAACTCGTTAAAAATACTTTGAACCTTTTGTGACATATGGCATCTTTTTATTACTTCCTATACTTTTTTAGTTTAACAACTATCCTACTTGAACCTTATTTTATATATATATATATATATATATATATATATATATATATATATATATATATATATATGAGTAAACTACACCGTTCGTCCTTGTGGTTTGCGTTGACCGCAGACCTTCGTCCTTTGACCAAAAAAATTGCACCGTTCGCCCTTAAGTCAGAAACGTTATGCACCGTTTGTCCCTCCATCCAACTGGGCCCACCAATCCCACTAACGCTCGTTACTTATGATTTTTAAGAGGGTATTTGCGTCATTTCCCTTCCCACACTAGCATTTAAAACACTATACCTTGTCAGTTCCAATAATCTCTAAACTGACACTCTCCCTCTCTCTCTCTCTAACATTTTCATTTTCTCTCTCTAACAAAACAAGAAGATCAACCCAACACATTTTCATCACCTCATCTTCATCTTCAACTATATCTTCTTTCATCTTCATTTTTATCAAATACTATAATTCTAATTCCCTTAATTCAAGCACCTCAAATTCAACCTTTTCAAAAACTTTACACAACCACCACACCACCATATTTTAAAACTTTAAAAATGTGCAAAACTGCTATAATATCCAAGATCAAATATAATACACCCTATTACAAGCAATTGATCCAAAACCTTAAAAATTAAAATTATGTCGCAAATAAAAATGACGTAAACCCTTTTACCCACACACATTATAACAACCATCATCATCGTCATCTTCATACCAACTCGTCCGCACTTCGCCAGCCACCCTCGGCTCCGCCATCTTTCTGCCACCATGATTATTCCTTTAATACAAACTCTTGAATGAATCCGAGACCAAACCCACATATAAAATCCATTCATACAAATTTCCCACGTTGTCGCTCCATTCCATTCAAGACCTACAACACCTCCACATCATCATCATCCTCTCTATCTTAACATTACCACCCAAACCACTTCATGACCAAACAACCACAATGACCCAAATCACTTCGCAAAAATTCCAAACTGCTTAGAATTTAACCACGACCCAAATCACTTTGTAGCAAATCCAAACTATGACTGAAACCATCTCCACCATAAAATATATAAATTATTTAAACATAACCCCAAATAAAACACATAAAATCGAATAGATCTAAAACAATCGAATAGATCCACAAGCCACCACTATAAAACCGAATGTGACTTGATATGTTTGTTTTTTCAGTCAATACATTGGGTGATTTTGATTTGATTAATGTTGAAATGTTTTATGTTTAAAACCGAATGTTTTATGTAGAAAAATAAGATAAAAATGATAGAATCAAATGTTTTTGTAGGTGGGAGAGGGTAGGTAGCATTTTAATGATAATGATTTTGTATTTTTGAATTTATGGAATTAGGGTGTGATTTTGGATCGGTGATTTTGGTGGTGATGGTTGAAAATAAAAATTAATTAAGAAAGAAATTATTTGGATGGGTGGTGGGTAATTATGGTTGAAGATAAAGAAGTATAAATAAAGAAGATGAAGTTAATATGATGAGGCAAAATGACCAAAATACCCTCACATAGGTATCACATGTTGTTACAAATACCCCCTTAAAAATCCTAAGTAACAAGCGTTAGTGGGATTTGGTGGGCCCAGTTGGATGGAGGGACAAACGGTGCATAACGTTTCTGACTTAAGGGCGAACGGTGCAATTTTTTTGGTCAAAGGACGAAGGGTTGCGGTCAACGCAAACCACAAGGACGAACGGTGTAGTTTACTCTATATATATATATATATATATATATATATATATATATATATATATATATATATATATATATATATAAAAGGTAGGAATCCAATAAGAAGAATAATTAAAATGAGAATGGTAAGAAGTAATTCTAGCTACACATTTTTATATGGAAGAGAAAATTTGAATGAAGATGCATCCATTTTTGTAGGTGCATCTAAAATGTGTGGTTGTTGTTACTTCTTATCTTTCCTATTATAATTATTCTTTCTATTTGATCCTAACTCTATATATATATATATATATATATATATATATATATATATATATATATATATATATATATATATATATATGTAAGTGCTTGCAAGTGAACCCAATACGACCCTGTTTTAACCCATACAAAGAATTACATGTCTTGACCCAAAAGTCCAAAACTGTCTTCTAGAATGAGACAAAGAAGATGAAGATGAAGAGCCGATCAATATGTTTTTTTACAAATTCATAATGAAATATAGATTGTGAGCACGACGATTCCAGGAAAACTTTTGCCAATAAAGTGGTGTTGTTTATGAGAAAAAGAGTAGACTTAATTTGATTTGAAGTTCAAATTACCAACAAAATAGAAAACTGTTAATGCTTCCTCCGAAAGTTTTGGTTTAAATCAATTAACATTAAAGAGTTGCCCATTGCATCACTTGAAAACTGAAAGTCAGCCGTGTATAAAGAGATTGCCAGCCATGAATTCAATACTATCCTAAGATACTTTTAGCCCTTGCATTTTCAGTCCAGCGAGTATTCCCATTGATTGAATACTTTCCTTTGTAGTGTATGTTTCAACTCACATATTTCTCTCACATTTGACTATATATATATATATATATAGTTGCGTATGATTTTCATTAAAATTGTAAGATCTTGGAGAGACCATTGGTGAACGAAATTGTCAGCTATTGTAAGGGTTTTTAACCCCTAAAACTCCATGTTTATTGAAAATAAGTTATTTAATCTTTAATTATATTACAATACGTCTATGTGTTATGTGATTATTTGTTTATCTTTTTTTTTCTCTTTAACATGCTAATTTGCTTAGGATTGAATGAAGCCTAGTTATTGATTATTGATTATTGATTGTCGTCTCTTGTTTAATTATTTGTTATCGCGTTAGGAGTTGGAAAATTAGCTAGATCTTAGGATGACTGCTTGAACGTCCGACTAAACACTCCACTATAGTGCAATAGATGGTTTGCCTGTTGTATTTATTGCGTGAATTGCGATCGCTCACATTAAGAGTCTTAATGAGTTCTACATATTCCATCGTTAGGAATTGTGATCGTTGACATTAAGATTCTTAACGAGTTCTATACATTCATAGAGTTAGGAAATTTGGCACCACCCTACGACTGATATTAAGGAATACAACGTGGTAACTAAAACAAGGACGTGACAATTCGACTAATCAATAGGATATATTCAGGGAGTAACAAGATTCTAAGTCATACGAGTTCTTACCAATTTACTTTTTCACATATTTAGTTTAATTTAGTTAATTAGTAATTATACAACCAAACTCATCAAACCCTGAGATTTTTACTTGATTTTTAAAAATTATAAAAATATACAAAAATAATCATCCTTCAATCCTTAGACTTAATTCGTCATACACTTTAAGCTTTCTCAACATTATTCCCCTAGAGAACGATCAATCCCCCCATGCCTTACCTATACTACACTACAACGCTTAAATACACTGCCTAGGAGGATTGTAAACTTCTTGTGTTTTACAATTTTTTTTGGAACATCATTAACTTGTGTTTTACAATTATCCGCATCAAACGGCTCAAGGGTATTTTTCTCACAGAAAAACAAAACGCTGGGTACACAACTTGCATAATTTTTCGTTCAAGGACATTCACAAAAATGGTAAACTTTAGGGACAATTTTTGCAGTTTACTCTATAATATATATAATATAATATGTAATATACCTTATTGGTTTGGACTTTTTAAAGGAACGATAGTAATTTTAGACCTCTTTTATAATATAGGAAGATATATAATAGAATATGATATATATAATATAATATGTAATATACCTTATTGGTTTGGACTTTTTAAGGGAACTATAGTTTTTATAATATATTTAATTTAATGAAACGATAGTAAATCTAGACCTCCATAATAATATACAAAGATGTTAATATAATATAATATATAATAAAATATAATATATATATATATATATATATATATATATATATATATATATATATATATATATATATATATATATATAATATAATATGTAATACCTTATTGGTATGGACTTTTTAAAGGAAATATAGTTTTTATAATATATTTAAAGGAACGATAGTAAATCTAGACCTCTTTAGGCTATCCACAATGGGCTTATGTGGCACATTTTCAATAGGAAAAGTAAATCTATGTGGCATCATTCAATCCATTGTGGGTTGTTACATCTGATCGTATATTTAATTGTTGTGGGGTCTCAATGAACCTCCTTTTTACCACTTTTATTATTAAACAAACAAATAATAAAATAAAAAATAAAAATACTTACTTATTATGTATTGAAAAAGATATAGGCCATAAAAAAAAGCTAACATTTTTTTTCTAAGACTAGTCACACCAGTTAGGTTATCGAGGGGGTTGAAAAGGGTTGGAGGATGTCAGCTCTGATGTGGCTATTCGGTCTTTGTAGGTCGGGGAAGTGCTTTTGGGATGAATCAGTTAGGAACACGACCAACTTAAAAACACACATACAAAAAAAAAAGAATTAATTGTTTGCATATTTAAAAAAAAAAGAAAAAAAAAGAAAAATAAAAGATGAATGTCGCCTTAGTGTGATAAAAAGTCTCTTTATGTCGCCGGAGAGAAAAACTAATGTGGCAGGCAAAATGAAAGTCACTGGAGTTCACTATTGTGCTCAGTCTAAGTATCGTTTGAATAGGTGAACTAGAAAGTATCTCATTAAATGTTACAAAAAGTGTTTTTATATGTATATTTCGATGAGTTGTCACTTGTCACATTAGAGATAGCGATATATATCTCTTTTTAGTATATGACAAGTGAACAAAATATGTATATTGAAATGCTTTTTGAAACTTATAAAAGTATAACGAAACAATTTGTAGTTTACGGGTGTGTGTGTGACAAACGGGTCGGGATTCCAATTTCCGACTACCGCCTCCCGTCCCGATTCCGACCATCCCGTCGTCCCGATTCCAATTTCCGACTAGTAAACGGGTCGGGAGTCGGTTTACGTTTTTCGGCCAATCAGGAGTCGGGACTGTCGGTATCAGGTCGGGACGGGATGGAAACCGAAAAACAACAAAGAAAACCGACAAATCCGACCGATCTCGACCAATCAGGACTGTCCCGATACCAAACTGACTGGTTTCGGGTTGGGAGTCGGTTTGATTTTTCGGCAAAATCGCGAGTCAGAACTATCGGTAACGGGTCGGGACGGGACCGGCCCGATGCTCACCCCTACATCAAACACACACTTTGAGAAAAGAGTTTGTTACTATTTTATACCCTCAACACCGGAATTAAGCATATCCACAATAACCGAAAACCGAAACCGAACCGTACCGAAAAAAACCAAACCGAATTGGTCAAAACCGAACCGAACCGAACTAAATATTTGGTTGTCGGTTTGGATATGGGTTTGGCAATGAAAACCGAAAACCGAACTGAAAACCGAAAATATTTAAATATATATTTTTCATGTATTTATATATAAAAATAATTACAAAAACTCTTTTTTAGTATAAATATAACATTATTTAAGCTTGAAAAAAAAAATTGATCTAAAAATATATATAATTAAATGTAAAAATAACTAAAATGATGTAATTTGGGTTATTCGGTTCGGTTGAATCAACTTTGAATTCGGTTCGGTTTGGTTTTCGGTTTAATCCAGAAAAAAAATTAACTGAACAAACCGAACCGAATAAACCGAATAACCCAATAACCGAACCGATGAACACCCCTACATGAAAGCCCGCCCTGGCCTGGGCCCGTCACAGTACTGACAAGCTTGGGCTTATAAGCCCGACAAGTAGTCAAGGTTAAGCCTTTTGAAAAAGCTCAGCCCAAGGCCATCTGTACTGTAGTGACCTAACTGTCGCTAAATACAAAGCAACTTGGGTGGTATTTGAGGAAAGTCTTTGTTCTTCTTGTTCATTCTATGCCAACAACACTCTTTTAAGCTTCATTTCAGGTCTTACTTTATTTTTAATTTTATTTATATATTGTCCTTTTTATATGCTGGTAGATTAGCTTGCAGTGAGTTTACATTTATGTTTAGATTGACCCGTGTATGTTTATAAAATGGTTTTTGAAAATAGATGAAGCTTTTTATTAGAGTTTGGTTTTGTCAGATCTATACATTAAACATCAAAGTTGAACTAAAAAGTTATTAATCTGACGATGTTGTTATTAAAAAGTATAATTAACTTGCTAAATAGAGCGTATAACCTTAGAAATGACGGATTTACATTTGATTTGAATCAACAAATAATATGTTTATGAATTATGATGTTGGGCTACCGGGATTTATGCTATATCGCAAATTCATACAAATATTTAGGGTATGTTTGGTTGGACGGAGAGAGGTAGCAAAATAAGTGGGTCGGGTCACGGTTTGGGTCTGGATGGGTCCGGATCTAGATGGGTTTTGGTCGGGTTGACAAAAAATATATACTCCGTATTTTTTTTTAGTAAAAGATGAAAAATGTAAAATTAATATTTTTGACCCGCTAGACCCGTTGGGTAATTTTTTTTAATTTCACTTTCTATCAAATAATCAATAAGAATATTGTATGTTTGTGTGGAATGGATATTGTAATGTAATAAGAAAAGGTAATTGGATGAATTGTGATGTTTGTTTTGTTTTTTACAACATTGAGAATGGAATGGACATTGTAATGTAATAAGAAAGGTTTAGGGTTCAAAACCTCACTAGGTACACGTTTGGGTGGCCGGGAAAGGGTTAGTAACGGTCACGGGGATACCCCACGTAGGCCGTGTACATCACCCTTCCCGGGTAATCTGAATAGGGAAACCTTCATCCATTTACTTGTATGATTACTCTAGCTTTGTAAGTTTCTAGGAAATTATAAGAATTTGTTTTGACATTGAATTTCCAGGAGTGTTTATTGTTTACTTTCAGTTTTGCGTGTTTTATTTATATTCTGTATATAAAAGATTTACATTTTCTATAAGCATACACATATCGTATTTAAAATTTAAATGTTGTGGCATCTTACTTTATCTGATATTGGAGGGCAAATACTTATAGCTAATTGCTTATTCTAGAATAATGATATTGGTCCTTGGTACTTGTAAAAAGATCATTTGTAGATGTAAAAAGATCATTTGTAGATAAGGAATATGGAATTAACGGGAATACTGTGGATTTAATTATAAGGTGCTCAACAACCAAACCAAATGGTTGTTCAAGACTCAAAAGTCTTAACTAGAAAAAGCGTGTAAAATATGTGTGTGAGTTTTCCATTTAAAACAAATATTATGTGTACAAAGACAGCATTTGAGTTTCATACCTTAGATTTTATTCATTTCTTGTATGATTGATTTATTCTTATAGTTTATATCTGTCTTCTTGTTAAAATACAGGCACTGGTTCATAAGGCACATAGAGCATCTACGTTTGCAGGAGAAGATGTTACTAGTAGCATGTTAGATAATGCGATAACTAATAATCTCGTAATGGCCGCTGCGGTAAATTATCGCTCAGTCGTTGTTACTTGAGGTTTTTCAGTTTAGTTATCTCATTATCTGGCGTAGCAGCTATTGACAAAATAAAACTGGTTGAGATTGCAAAAATTCTAAATTCTCAAAATTTTATCTTAGCCATTGTGGAAGCTTTTTTACAGATTTTCTTTTTTACACGGTAAGGCTAAATTATCAGTACAAGGTTTATGAATTGTCTAACTAAATTGTTTAATTAGCTGAAGTGCTAGAAAGTGGGTGTCTAACACCTTTACCATCATCAAGACTCTGTATTATTCCAACACTGAAATTCTACCTTTGAATGGATTCCAGCAACGTGTGTATTGTTCCGTTCGTATACACGACGATTACGGTAAGCCATATTACATATCATTAGCATTCTGCATGCATAATGTATATTAAGAGGCTAAACTTTGAGTATTTTGTGTTTGATCATATCATACCCTAAACTAAAAAAATGCACTCGTTTATTTGAATTCTGTGTATACATTGCTTATCTGTACTTATTTGGTAGTTGGGACACATGCTTTTAATTAAAATTGGACACAATATATGATAAAGGATAGTGTTTGGATTTGCTTATGCTGTACCAAAATCGCAATAATCTTTCATTTAAGTATTTGATAATTCTGAATATTTAATAAATTTAGAGGTAAGAGAGTCTTAAGTGTATAAGATTATCATCTTAGCCAATGGTATCAATGTGTATGATGTTTCATAGAGAGAAAGAAGAGAAAGAAACTAGAGAACTTTATTAATAAAAACACACACTTACACTTTCAAGCACACCCTTACAAATGAGACATGGGTGGCTTTTATACTTAGAGCACAAGGTAAGGTGCCTATTGTTGGAACATTACTTTTAATGGTTTTGTTGTTTTTAGTGATTGCCACGAAATAGATATTAGTGACAGTTTTCTGTCACTAAACCGTCAGCAATTGACCGTCATTATTGTAAAGACGCATCTTTTCGAATTGGTGACAGTTATATCTATTAAAAAGGCATTAATGAGCGAACCATCACAACTGTTTGAACCAGTGGCAGTTAGTGACGGTTATTCTATCGCTAGGTCGTCGCTAAAGTGTCACTAATTCTGAACCATTGTGACTGTTACGAAAAGAAGTGTCTCTAAGGCAATTTGAAAGGGTATTGTGACTGTTTTGAAGGGTGCCTATATATAGAGGATGAATTTGTCACTTTGGAATCATCAAAAACACACAAACATCATTCATTTTTATCATCATAACATAACTGATTCGCTAGATTCAAGTTTCATATTTGATTTGATTGTTGTATCCTCTAAACAGTTCGTACTAGATAGGACGAATTTCTGTTTAAGGACACGCAGGCCTCAATCTGTTGTTATAATCATACGATTATATACAAAACAACTTGTATCACGTTTATATTATTCCTAACACTCATGAGTTATATCTTAACACACTGCCACATCAGCACCACATCAGCTTTTACCTTTTCACCTTAACTCACAAAAAAACACCATGGTACAATAACGCACCTTAACTCAATTTTACCTCATTTATTTTCAATTTCAACCCCAAACTTTAACAAATACTTCATTTATTTAAAACCATAACATTAATTCGATAAACACATTACAATACGGAATTAAAAAAAAAAAAAAAAAAAAAAAAAAAAAAAAAAAAAAAAAAAAACACAATTATTCATTCTTGACGAGGAGACAACCCATATTTCTTAATGATTCGGTCCTTTTCCATATTGACTAACGCCACGTAGTTTGGATCTTTGTGGGTAGTGTCGAGCAACAAAAATTCAATCTCCTTCAACCTCTGTTGTGTGTATTGGTTTTCTGCGGTCGCCTGATACGCCTTGGCCGCATCTTCACGTTTTGCCCGATAATCTTGGCGCATAACCTCCTCGAAATTGAACGAAGAAAAGGAACCTCCGGTGCCACTCGTGCCTCCGGTGCTTGTTGTTGTCTCAGATTTTTGTTTCTTCGAAGCCGCTTTTTTCCAATCGGTCGTGGTTCTTCATCATGACCAAACAAAGCCTCGTTTATTTAGCTTGGGACGTCGCCGGTTAAATCAACCGGCTCCGGCGCGTTCCATTTTTTATGTTTACGCAAAACGTTCCAAGCCTCTGTCATTCGGGAACGGCGCGTTGTTGTGTTCGTCACGAAACAATTGGTTAGCCTATTTTAGGATATCCACTTCATATTCCCCACTTTTTTGCTCGCGTTGCGCCCGTTTGAAAGCAGCGTTGAACTTATTGCAATCACAGTTCAACGTTTTCCACTTGGATTGTAGCATATCTTTGTTGCGGGGTTTTGAATTTATTCTATTGAACTCACATCTTATCCGTTGCCATAACGTATCCTTAGATTGGGAACGCCCGACACGCTGATCCTCTGAACATGCCAACCAACACTCGACAAGTAATTTTTCCTCACTTGGCGTCCAACAATGCTTCACATTTTCAGCTTGTTCTTCCTCGTCTTCTACAGGGTCTTTGGATTTTTTTGCCTTTCGTTTACCACGACTTTTGGGTTTTGGAGGAGAAGTAGATGTTTCGGGAACTTCATTTGTTTCCGTTTGGGATTGTTGTGATGGTTGTATGAATTGAAGATTTTGGAAATCGGTGTTTAGGGTGTTTGTTGGCTTTCTTGCCAATATTGAAATGCTTGATGTTGTTGGAATACTTGTTGACTCGACATACCGAATTCGTTTGGGTTATTACAATTCGGAGTTGAGACGGACCCTCGTTTGGGTTATTCCAATTCGGATTTGATGACGAACCCGCGTATGGGTTATTCCACCCACCGAGGAGATTCGTGAACGAGTCGTTGCCGCCCGACAATTTTTTTTTTTTTTTTTTTTGCTAGTAGAAGTGTATTGTAGATTATATGGAGTAGTGGAAGTGTGGAAAAAAAAATTGTGTGGGTGAATGGGTATATTTATAGTTGTGATTAAATGGTATGAATAAGATTTTTTTTTTTTTTTTTTTTTTTTTTTTTTTTTTTTTTTTTTATTTTTATTTAACACAAAAATAGCCGTTTTTAACGGTTATATTAGATAGGGGGCTAAAGTGCAATTTTTTTTTAATCAAACGGTCATGTTAACGTTGCTAGGGGCCAAAGTGCATTTTTTTTTAATATACGTTGCAGCTTAACGCTGCGTTAAATCCACAACGCACCACGTTAACGCACCCCTTAACTCACAACTCAGTACAATAATGCACCCCTTAACTCGCATGCGTTAACTTATAACTCGGGTGCTAAGAGCACCTTACGGAGTGCTCTTACGAAGAAACGCCTCATGAGCCTTAAGATGGGCTTGGTGATGGACTTGGTTTACATGGATTATGGATATAAAGAAGGCTTATACACTTAACCTATGGAATATTAGATTTACCAAGTCCATAGCCCATTTAACTAACATATCTGTAACACGTTACAAAGTTCTTAGTTGAGAATGTCCCTTTGTCGAAGTATTCCACCGGCTTATCCAAGCAAGGGAAGTATTAAGTAATCTTTGAACCGTGAAGAAAACTTGTCCTTGATGAAATTCGACATATGAGGGTTTAGCCACAAATTTGATAAGTGAGGGTTTTCTGCCAAATTCGATAAGTAAGGGTTTTCTTCCAAATTTGATAAGTAAGGGTTTAAGCTCAAATTCGATAAGTGAGGGTTTAAGCACATATTCGATGGATTTCCAAAAAAATTCAAATTGATAAAAGACTCACTTTTTGACATTTTTGATCCGTTCTTTTTACCAAAACTCACTTATAATCACTAGAACTTCAAAAAACAACTTTATGACTAAAACACGAAAAAATCAAAGCTCTTTATAGAAAAGTTAACATTTTTATAAAGAAAAATGCAACTTTTTTCAAAGCTTTAACCAAAAAAGGAGTTACACACACTCCTAAATCATTGTTAGGCGATTGATACTAATTGTAGGACCTTGTTTCTATCAACTATATCACGTAAAATATTAAGCTCATGGTGGTACAAGAGAGATACGTATGATATTTCATAGAGAGAAAGAAGAGAAAGAAACTAGAGAACTTTTTAATAAAAACACACACTTACACTTTCAAGCACACCCTTACAAATGAGACATGGCTTGTATACTAAGAAAGAAACACCCCATGGGCCTTAAGATGGGCTTGGTAATGAACTTGGTTTACATGGATATAAAGAAGGTTTATACGCTTAACTTATGGAATATTAGATTTACCAAGTCCATAGCCCATTTAACTAACATATCTATAACACGTTACAAAGTTCTTAGTCGAGAATGACCATCACTTTTTCTTTAATGCTAATACAATGTAACCTTAGTATTTGCGCTAAGGCTTTTAACCCACCCTTTTTTTTTTCCTTGTCACTTAAATTTTTTCCTTTATTGAGATTTATATATCTGTATTATTATGTAGCATCTGTATCTGTTTTATCCATTAAAGTACGGATTAGTTTCTAATAGAAATAGATTCTAGAATTTCCATTTAAAACAACTGATTCGAAGTATGTGTAAAAAAATGAAGTTTGAATGCCATAACTATTTTTTCCATTTTTTTAATTTATAACCTTTATATTTTTTCTTGTTGTAAGAATAATGAAACAGGTTTATGGGTCATGTAAAGCATCCAAGCTTGCACAAGACGATGTTATTAGCAGCATGCCCGATGATGTGATGACTAATATTCTGAATTGTTTGCCATTACAAGAAGCTGTGAGGACTTCTATCTTGTCACCGAATTGGAAGCATAAGTGGACTATGCTCACTCAACTCGTATTTGATGAGGAATTCTATGAGTATTTAAAAGAGAGAAAAAACGAAAAAGATTATGGAAGGATTATAAATATGTTTTTTGATCGTCTTAAAGGTGCCATAAATAAGTTTGACCTCTACATAGAAGGGGGATGGAACTCCATATTCAGTGTTAAGGACTTTGATAAATGGGTTTTAGTCTTGTCTAAAAAGGGTATCACGGAGTTCACTCTTATAAATATGGATAAACAACGACTCAAGTTAACTAACCATCTTTTTTCTTGTCTAAACTTGAAACATTTGGAGCTTTATAATTGTTTGATTTGTCCCATGGATGGTTTTCGTGGGTTTCCTAATCTTTCAAGTTTGGACTTGTCGGAGGTAGAATTCGGAAGCCACAGATGTGGGGAATTTATTGCTCACTGTCCGTTATTGGAGAACCTGGAACTTAGGTCTAACTCCCCAAGTGAAATAAAACAAGTTGAGATTGCAAAACTTGAAAATCTCGAACTTTTAACTCTGCCTCTGCGGGAGCTTGACAATATGGAGATGATCACAAGCTCCCGTATCTTTGAACTTATAGGTTGTTTCTCAAAACTCCAAGAGCTTAATCTTAACTTTTGGATCTGCAAGGTAAGCTTAAGTTAAATCATTTAAATTCATTATACAATGCATTGCAGTGCATAATGTATTGCTTGTTTCTCTAACCAGCTTTCTATGTACTACTTTTCTTGCAGTTATTGGCAGATGCTGAAGTAAGTGTCCCAACTACCTTACCATATGTAAAAACACTCAGATTATACGAAATAGATTTTCGCAACAAGATTATGGTATCATGTGTAATTGACTTGATTTGTGCCTGCTCAAATTTGGAGACCCTTCTGATCAAGGTGAGTGGCCTTGATCATATATAGTCATATTGAATTATTAAACATCTTATATCTGAACATTAAAAAAATTGGTAGGCTACAAACAAGGATGATGTCCCAGTGCCTGCATTTTCTTCTTCGCAAGTAGATTTCAGCAGAATTAGGGAAATGCAACTTCGAAAAGTGGTGTTTGTTTCAGTTAGAGGTTTAGAGAATGAAGTATGTTTGATAAAGTCTTTACTTGATTGTTCGCGCTTGTTAGAAAAGATGGATATTTCAGGAAAATCATTGGAAGTGCTTGGTGGTGACCATGGAGCGTTGATGTTTGCTAAAAAGTTATTGAAGCTACACCGAGCCTCCCGCGTAGCAGAAATAGACTTTGATTTCCAATAGCAGCCAAATGACTCACTTGGCTTATGCTATCAGCCTAATAATGTCACATGATACTTGATTTATGCTATCAGCGTAATAATATCACATGATACTGCAGGATTATTGTCATTTTGATTGTTTATTAAATGACTCAAAGGGGTTTGAATTGTAAATCTGAATGCAAGTCAATGTTTGGGCTCCTAAAACCAAAAAACAGAGGCCGTATGGTTATGAATTCAATAATTTTTGCTTGTGAGCTTTATTTGTATAAAATTTAAATAAGAACAAAATACAGTATGAATTTGTCTTTTCTGAAAACGTTAAATGAATGCGTTGGGACTTTTTTCCACTACATTTTTAAAGTTTACAACTAACCGAACAATTCAACCCCTGTGGTTATAAGAACTTACAATTTCATCTTTGCACATTATTTCGTACATATCTATACTACATATAATAGACGGATGACTCTCTTTTCAAAATTTTCAGACTTACAAGTAATTAAGCATGGTTTACAACATTTTATTGCACATAATTTTCAGACTTACAACAAAATAATCATAATGTACAACAAAATAAGCATTGTGTAATTTTCAAACTTATTAACATTAATGCAATTAAAGTGGTTAATTAATACACAATTTAATTTACCCCTTCACCAAAATATACAATTATTTAAGCACAATGTACAATATAATTATACTATTAACCAAAACAAACAACATCAAACCACAACTATCTAAAACCCATCTCCTAACTAAATTTGAAAAACATAAGAAAAACAAAGAAAGATCTCGGGTTATTTTATTTGTGAAATTTTTTTACAGATCCACGAATACCCGTCATCGATATATCACAGACTTGAAATACAGAAGAAGATCTCGGGCTATTAAAGATTCTCAAAATATAATACAAGATCTTACAAAAAAACACCCTTCATTGATCTTTACATGAAAAGAACCAACAAGAGAAAACAACATATCACCTACCTGGTTCGAAACCACAACAAGATTTTTAGTCGAAATAAATCACCAAGGGTGTGGTTCTAAGTTTAGTGGTTTGTGTTCTTCATTATTTTCGAGAGTCAAGTAACAGAAAAGGGGTGTTTGTGGATTCGATTAGGTGGCTAGGTGCTTTTTCAAAACGTAGCTTTACTATTAAATCTTTTATGTTAAAACAATACCATCGAATCCTTGAAGAAGATGAATGTTGAGAGCTGCTACAAAGAAAGAACGAGGAAAAGTGTGTGTGCTATAAACTGTAAAAGTGTAAACCCTATCTTTTTTATTACTCCGTATTATGTTTTAAGCTTTCATTTAGTAACGGCCCAACAGGCCAACACCCAAATATTTCACAACTCTTATTTCAAGCCCATAACAAACAAGTTCTATACTTTTAAGCCAATTAGTATATACATAGTTATTATTATTATTTATTTTTTTTCACAATTGTAACTTTGTAACGGTTTAATTTAAGCTTGAATCCGAATCAAATAACCGAACCGAAAGCCGAATCGAATAACCGAACTAAATAACGAGAATTACTTAATTTTGATTATTTATTTATCTCTACTAACATATAAAGCATTTGAGACAATTCATAAAAAATGTTAAGAAATGCTATATTATTATTATTGCTTAAAGTTATTTTAATTTAAATTATCATTCATTTGTATGGTTATTGTTAGAAAAAAACATGTAACTAAACAAAGTTTGCTCACAGCAAAATATAGTTACAGGGTACCCGCCGCCGCATCGCGCGGGTACCCTGCTAGTTTAAATAAGATTGCTACATCATCACATTTTACATTAGTTCCTTACACATTTAAATAACATAGTTGCTACATGTGTTATAACATTTTACAATATTCCATCTTTGCTATCCACAAAGTAGTATTTACATTAAGAATATTTCTAATACCGATTTGTAAATTAAATGTTATATTTAAAAAGTTAAGTTCGTATTACTACTTTGTAATGATGATTATTGTTATAAAACGCAAATTTTTCGAGAAAAAGGGTTTTATAAGAGGAATCTATTGATACTTTAGCATTCTATTTTACCCCCTCCTGTTGCAACGGTATGGGGCGTCAGAGGCTGTTGACCCGTGGCCAACTACGAGGGACTGAAGTTCGACGCAGAGCTTTTTGGTTGTCCTTAAAATTATTATTGTACAAATATTGCGTAGTTTTTTCCTGTGAGTTCTTTTGTTGATAATTATTTTTCAAATTAAAAAGTTATTCGTTTGAGAGCTCTTGCAACGATATACTAATGGTCTTGCAAACAGGAGGTTATGAACATGCTGCAACGCGCGGGCTATAAACTTCTCGTTAGAAACAAGTGTGGATTTTCATATGATGTATTATGATGCAATTATTAGAGGATAAATAGGCCTAAGCTCGGTTTGTGGGTTTAGGGTATATAGGATTTTATCATTATATTTAATGGTCAATAATAAAGATATATCGATGGGGTTTTAACGTTCTAACATGGTATCGGAGCGGGTCTGATCTTCAGACCTAGGTGGCTACGTTGAGAAGATTGCTATCGCTTGCTGTCGGATTTATATTTATGTTTTTATTTTATTGTTGAAAAAAAAAGAAGTTATATTTGTTTTATTGTTTGTTTGTTAGTCGACTGTTCGTACGGCTTTGTTACCAGTCGACTGGTACGGTTTTATTACGAGTCGACTTAGCTGACCATTGGTATCAGTCAACTAAATTTGACCGTTAGGTTCTATGTAATTGTATTATAAATACCTTATCAATAATACAATAAAGATATCTTTGCTGTTTTACATGGTATCGAAGTTTTAGGTACAACCCATCACAAAATAGCTATCCTCCGGTCGTCGGCAACTCCCTAATGATTAAGAGGGATCCCTTTTTTTTCATATTCATTTAATTAGTCTTTTCTGTTTATCCAATGAACCCTAGCATTCAAAACCCTAGCCGTCCAACACATCCTGTATTATGTTGATATAGCCATCAATCAACAAAAATTGTCTCTTACTATTTGTTTTACAATCAGAGATCATCGTAGTTTTCGAAAAAAAAAAGAGTCATGCAAAGGAGAAAGCCGCAAACAATAAACCACTATGCTGCCAAATATAATTATGCTTCCGCTCAAACAAACAACAAAGAAGATCATAAAAGAAAAGAAGAAGAAGCGGCTTCAACATATGTTCCAATTTGTCTGTTCGAAAACCTGCCGTTCAAACTACGGGGGAGTATTAGAGGACTGTTAATTGGCCCAAACCTAATTGTGGCTTTGGGTCCATTAGGTTTAGGGTTTGCATTGCTTATTCATTAAGCCATGTATTTGTTATAAATACATGAGCAATCTAAATTATGTAACAAAGAAAATAAAAGAGGGAGAAAGAAAGGAAAGTAGACAAAGAGCTATGTTATACAAACCCTCCATATATTGTACAACCCGCGATGCATATCGTATAAGCCGGTGATGCATCAAATGATTGGATACCCTCTTTATGGGAGAGTGTGGATAACTCACCCCGTAGAGAAAAAAAGGGAAAAAAATGGTTTTGCATTTTGTATTTCAAAGTTGGAAAGAAAGAAAATGAGATATCAATAAAAAAAAAGTTTTAAACTCATCTTCTTTCGCTATCATCCCTATTTGGGAAAAATTTTGGAATAATTTTACCCCTAGTCAAAAAAAAAAAAAAAAAAAAAAAAGCCATGAATGTGACTTAGGGATCCACCATGGTGGACCTTTTAAAAGGTTTATAAAATTGGCACCTCTTACATTGTCATTAATTCTTAAAACTTTTCATATTATGAACCTATTCTCACCATGGTTAAAATTTTTAAAATTTATAAATTGTTCCAACATAAATAATAATAAACACTTCTTGGACCTTTCCAAAATCATAGACCTTTTCATGCCACCTAGACATTAAATGGTTCATCACTATGGCACATAAAATCTTGGACATCTTCATAAGTTTTTAGACATATTTTTGAAACACTATAATGGATGCTCTTATTATAATTTTTTTCTCCATTTATTTTATTTTCTCTCAAAATAGAAGCTCTGAAACAGAGTTAACACTTTTGTAGTAAAATCTTCCCAATCACATAATTAGTTTAAACGAGGAGGTGAGCCCGCGCGTAGCTGCGTGGCGGCCATGTTTATGTTTATTAGAGTCATGTTAATGTTTTGTGGAGTAAGCAATTATTGTATTTTATTATAAATTCACTACTCCAATATACAAATAAAGTTACCAAAAGTCAACAACTTTGCAAGTACTTGAAATTTGTAAAGTTTACGCGTAACATATTCATGGTATACGACCTAAAATTTACAAACATGTTTTGTTCATGAGTTGTTCACAAATAGTACTATAAAGAGCTTGAACCATAGATCGACCCTTTATTAAAGCGTCAAAAACCTTCCTGGCCGAAACCAAAGGCCCATCAAAGGTGTCAAAATTTTAGCTGATAAGTCTTTAAATACTTCAAAGACCCGGCCACATCCTTCTTGAAACAATTTTTCTGAATATTACCTCTTTAAGTTCACCCTTATCAAATTCTTTTATTATAGGAACATGGGCAGATTTCCCACACTTGTTTCCTTTCCTTTTCTCCTTTTCCAACTTCTCATCAAGAGGATACCTTGCGCTATCATGTTCAAGTAAAGACAAAAGCTCCTTCCTTGCATCCAGGTTGAATAAGACCTAGTAAAACATCACATATTAACAATCCACTAACTACGCCCATTGTGAATCTTAGAGGTGGCTATACCGACCCATTTACTTATGCATGGTTTGCTCTACGTTATATGTATATACGTGATGGGTCAAAATAAAAAATAAAATAAAAAATAGAACAACAAATCGGTAAAAAAAACAAAAAACAATCAGTGATACGTGGGAATCACACCAGGCTTTACCTCTCGAGGGATCTCGAGAAGCTTACAATCCCCACCAGGCAGTGTACCTGATCGTTGTAGTATAGTATAGTGACAAGTACCGGGAGATTGATCGTTCAACTCAGGAATAGTGTCGCTAGGATTAGAAAGCCTAAAAACTAGGTCTAGAGGTGAGGGATGATTCTTTTTGTGTTTTTATAATTTTTTATAAAGCAAGTAAAATCTCGGTTTTTGGAAGAGTGGGCGGAATTAGTTGCTAATCAACTAACCCAATAACTAAGATGCAATCAAATAAAATAACAAAAATGAAAATGAAATCTAATTAAACTAGTGGAGTGAACAATGATAGGGAAAGTTGTGTTTACTTAGGTTTCATTACTCCCTAGATATCTTTTAAAGGTTGATAGTTTGTTACAATTTCATGGATGACGGGTCGTATTCCTTAATACTAGTCATAGGGCCGTGTACAATATTCCCTAACTCTATAGGATCCTACTTCACTCCTATGTCGAGCCGTCAGAAGCTCCTAACATGGGATCATTAGAATTCTCCTACGCATTAAATACAACCAAAAATCATAGTACACCTCTGATCATGTTTCTTAAGACGTTCAAGCATGTCACCAATGGAAGTCTGCCAGTTTTCTTAAGCCTAACATCGAATACAATTATCCGTAACAACTATAAACAAACAATCAACCCATAATTAACATCTAGGTTTCACTACATCTAAGCAAACACACAAGAGATCTAGCCAAACATGTTAAATTCAAGACAAGTGTAAGATATATTCAAACAACACATAGACATATTGAATAAATCTAGGTTTCACTACATCTAAGAAAACACACAAGAGATCTAGCCAAACATGTTAAATTCAAGACAAGTGTAAGATATATTCAAACAACACATAGACATATTGAATAAATTGAAAGAGTACTTATCTCAATTGAACATGAAAGGTTTCAAAGGGTAAAAACCCTTGAAAAAGCTGTAATATTCGTGCTAGGGTTTCTCTCCAAAGTTATACCCTACTTGTTCCTCTTTAATGAATGAAAATTGCAAAACTATTTATAGATTTTACAGGGTGACGGCGTCAAGAAGGAAATTCTGACGCCGTCAACTCGCCGCCCACAATGAAATCGGATTGCCTAGATCCACTTTTGACGCCGTCATGTGTAATATTACTCTGGGCCTGTTGGCATGAATATTACGATATTTAATCTAAACATCCTCTTCATGTTTAGATGATGACAAAGATGTAAGTTACAACATATAACGTAAAGTGCTTAAGTTACTTGTGATCACAATTCTTCTATGCATTCTTACGTCAACAAGCCTCGACATCTCAACGTCTCAAGTATGCTTCAACTATCACTTAAGGTATGGATAAACAAGTGTTTAATACATCTCATAATCGAAGGGGTATTTAATTAACTAATACAAAGTTTATTTAATTATATAAACATATTATATATTTTTGAAAAACACTTTTGGTAATAAAAAAAAATGTTTTAATCATACTAAATATATGATTTCAAACTTTTAACCAAAATTAGTTAGTTTTTCACCAAATAAACTTTCCCCACTAAAAGACAGAAAATCTGGTCGTTTCAGTAGGGCGGCCCCCTTAATTATAAGGGGCGGTCCCCTTAATTTTAAGGGGACTGGCACACAATTAAAGGGACTGGCCACGCTCCCCTGTCAGATTTGGTCAGAAATTTTTCCCTATAAATACCACCTCAAACCTGGAATTTTTCTCACCTTTTGCACAAAAATTTTCAGATCCAATTCTCTCTAAACATCCTTCTAAAACCCTTTGATCATAAGATTATTAATCTTTGTTTCAAGTGATCCAATTTCTCATCACTCAAAGTGCAAGAGAAGAATTCTCCCTATCATAAAGCCAAAGATGTATTAGGATCTAGTTAGTGCTTATGTGAAGTTGTGAGTTATGTATATGTAATAAGTAGATCAAGATGATCTTACTTAGTAGTGATTCAATGAGTGAGTAAGAAGTAGTGAGAGGAAGTAGTAGTGTGGAGAAGACATGTAGTTGTGAAGATGTAGGTGTGTGATTAAGTAGTGGAGTTTAGAAGAAGTTGTGATGAAGTTGTGAAGTCGTGAAGACGTGAAGAAGTTTAGAAGAAGTTGTGATGAAGTCGTGAAGTCGTGAAGTTGTGTAGAAGTTGTGTAGTGATCGAAGTTGTGTTGTGAGATTGGTTCTAGCTACTATTAGAACTCGACATTTAGCTTAGTGTCGTTAAATGGTGTAAGAAAAAGTTGTGTACGGTTTTCTCCGCCAAAAGGGAGCTTGTTGAGTAGTGAAGAAAACTCTCGAGTAAGTGACTCGGGGAGTGGAGTAGGAACAAGGAAGGTGTCCTTGTAGCCGAACCACTATAAATCATCGAGTCCGGTTTGCATTTCCTTTCTCTTATCTCTTATCATTTGTTCTTGCATTTCTCGCTTTACTTCTATGCTTGCCTACATGTCTTAGTTGTTGCTTATATAGTTGTGATGATTGATTGTGTTGAACATAGTAGTTAATATTGTGATTGTGTGTATAATTGCATGATATGGTCAAATATATTATTATTCACACTTCTCATATTAAGTTTAACTTGATAGATAATTTGATACAAAACGTTTTAAGATTTTAAAAGGAAAACGTATTCACATAAAGATCGACCAAAGCTTACATATATAATTGATCATATTTATTATATATTGTTTTCATACTAAACTCTAATTGAAGTTTTCCAAACAAACAATTGAATAAATTTGAATCAACATTTTGAAACAAAGTTTTTATAAAATCAAAAAGAAGGGAAAACTATTCAACCCCCCTTCTAGTTTTCCACAGGGCCGTCACTAACATTTGGACCATGACGGCCTATGGTGACGCCTTCATGTCCATAGTGTAAAACTCTTCTGGATCGTCATGGACTTTATCCACTTCCAGCTCTTGTATTACTCTTGACACCGTCACTTAAAGACTCTTGACATCGTCAGGTACTGTTCCCAGCAAGGAAAATTAAGACTTTGCCGTTTTCTTCACTTTTATGCTCCAAAAACGTCCAAAATGCTTCCTTTTCTAGAATTCACTCCAAAAGTACCTAAAATGACAAAAGGAACGATTTAGGGCAATATTTGATCAAATAAATTCAAATCCGGGCTTAAATGACCCCCTAAAAATGGTTCATTTTTCGCCTCATCAAATACCCTTACAGTTGAGATTTGCTTGTCCTCAAGCAAATGCGCTTTTATTCTAATCAAAATACAAGTTAGGGGTCATTTAACACTAATATAAAAGTAATTACAACAAATAATCGTCCCACTAAAGACCAAAGACAAGCACGGAGGTCATATACTAGCACCTCACAAATAGTGTTTAGATACTCTCATCTCTCGGGTGTAATAAAGTATATATCACAATATGGAAATGGAAAACATCTCTCACTACTTGTCATATCAAAATAGATTACCATAGGCTTGGGAAAGGATCAAACCTCCACCACATGGCGTAAGCACCTAGGTTAAACTATCAAAGAGGCCTTTCAAAGGGTTATAACGTTAGGTGTAGGGATATGGAATACACGGTTTTGTTGGATAAAGGCAATCTTAACTCGTGGCGAGTTAATCATCTTGGTTAATTACATGTACAATATGACGTTGCTAAGCCAAGACTAGACTCGACTTAAGCTAATAAATGAAATATAACAAAAACATAAAATAAACATAGAATGAAACGGGATGGTAGTCCGTATGTTTTTCTCTTTTTCCTTTCTTTTTCTATTTTTCTTTCTTTTTCTTAATTTTTTCAATTTTTTTTTTTGTTTGCATACACTTTTATCCTACCATCCAAAATAATACATCATAGGGAATGAACATTCCCCTTACACTTGAATTTTTACATACTTTACAATAAACTAATCTAATGACTCGAATCAAGATAATCAAAACACTTGGAGTACTTTTAAGATTAATGCTCATATGGGGGTAATAGATGATGTTCTTCCCCATTACTCCATAACATAAGTATTTTACCCATGAGTCCCAATCGTCCCAAAACAATATGTACAAGATATGACTCGACTTAGCAACCATGTAATCAATTAGATAATTAACTAAGGGTTTAAACATGTAACAATAATGCACTAAAGATGAGTGCATACACGGAAGGCTAAGGCGATTTGGGTGTACATTTAAGTGGGTTGTAACAAATTCTTCCTTTAAGTAAGATGCTTAAAGTTAGAAACGAAAAGATAGGCTCGGAGGGGTGTACTAGGGGTTTAGTGTACTAAAAATGCGTACAACGCTAAGGTGTGGGAAAAAATTATTTGACTTTACTAGCCAATTAATATGACTTAAATGGTCAAGTAATTATGATACGGGTTTAACACAAGGGTGATCCTAATGCCTCTTATCATGTAATAAATCCTACTACACGAATGTAGTCTCACTAGCGGTCTCGGGATGCATCACTAACGCATGTTCTAGAATCTAAATGCTACCGGTACACTCATAAGCACTAATAGTAAATGCTTTTCCTATCAAATCTAAAGGCGAACCTCACATATTTGGGTGGAAAATTTTTCTGAATGGTACGGTTTTGTGCTAGTCATACGACTCCTATCCATGAGACGCTTGTTAAGGCTAAAGTTTCACTCCTAAATGTTGTAAAAAAAAATAAATTTGGCGCTAAAATTACACTAACAAGTATTTCTCATAGTTTTATTACACACCTACCATCAAACAAACAAACTCAAGTGCAATTGTATCGTATAAGGTATCATCATTTACCCTCCCCTTACACTTAGGATGAACATTGTCCCCAATGTTCAATTAAAGAATGTAAAAGTGAAATAGGCAAAAGAATGAAATCAAATACTCCCCTGATTCGTTCGGTATGGATAGTGTGGTAACAAGGTTAGATCTTCCTCCAAGAAAATGAACAATCAAAGCTTCCCTTCTAGAAATATAAATCATCTTCTTGTCATATGTAACCTGTTAAACCTGAGAAAACTTTAAGACTCCGTTAGAAAAACAAAACTAGCAAAATTTCCAGAATTTTACACATGACGCCGTCAGGAGTTAATTCCTGACGCCGTCAAAAGTGACTTGCAGAAATCTTTATTTTAAGTTTCCGAAAAATTTCTGGAAAAACTTATGTCCTACTTCCTGGAAAATCCTGCAAAACATCATTATGACTCGATACAAGCATTTGACTCTAACAAATACTAATACACATGTTCATTTAATATTGTGGAGAATCATGATCAATTTCGTTCTTAAAAACATATTTGGGGTTTCCCCTTACACTTATCATTTGTGAAATGCCTTTGTATGAAGTTAAGACGAGGTCAAACGACAAAATAAAGTATTTTCACAATTTTATTTTGAAACATGATCTACCAACAATAAAATAAAGCATGCATACGGAAGCAAATAACAATCAAACAAAATAAACTTATGTGATTTAAAAACTGAAAATTTAAACAACCCATAAAATTAAAATCCTATATGAAGATAAATAAAAAAAAATTATCCAGGGCCAACAGAAGCCATACCTTAAATTATTACAAGGCAAATTGTTTCAAATCATACAACCATGAATAAATTGTTCAGAGATCACAAATATCATGACAAATAACTGGGGAGGGGGACCATAGCGGTAGTCATAGCCAGGAGGGAGGTGCCCGGTGTACCCGTAGGGAGGGTAGTCCATTTCGCGACCAGGGAATGGGTCGATCTGTAGCTGAGGCTCAGTGTGATCACGGGTAGAGAGATGTTGCATCTGGCGGATGGTGTGATCATACATCCAGTCAAACCTCTGGTCAGTGGTGGTTCACCATGCGTCCACCTGACCCATCCAAGCCCCCTGATGCGCCTGCTAATCTCCCCGACCCATGTGTTGGTAATAATCCGCAGACCCAACCTCATAATCCCCGTAATGCGGCTGCTGGGGCACACCCTCATCATCATACTCATCACCCTCAACACCCACCGGTCCTCCCACAACATACCAAGTAAAGAACCCATCCCCCAGCTCCATCACAATACTCATCTGCTTGAGGGACTTGGCCCTCACCACCCTACATGCCCCACAATCGCTCAAGTACCCCATCACCTCAGGAACAAGGATCTCGTAGGAACGAGCCAAACGGGTCACAAACATCCCTCCATACACCTTGTCGGTATCCCTCTCCCCCACACTAGTCTTCAAATAACTCGCTACCCAGAATGGGATGTTACAGTATACATCCGCTGAAAACATGGTGTATAGGTAGAAAAGGTCTGAAGCAGTGACACGGTGAGTAGTGCCATGACTTCCCGACAAACTGTAGGTGATGCATCTGTGGGCTAACCTGATCATAGGGTCCCTAATTTAGGTCGCCCTAGTGGTTGAGGTATATACCCCATTCCCAATACTCGGCCAGAACATGGAACACCTCAATTCATTCCTCATTGTCTCCCCATTCAACAACCTCTACATAAAACCACCCTGAACAGCCTCCTCCTGAGTATATAAGCCTAATCTCCACCCAAACTCAGTGACCGAGCACGATCTAAGCTATCCCCCAGCCTAAAGTAAATGGTGGTACCTCCCATATCTGTCCTAGCCTCAGCCAAATCAAAGCGAAAAGTAGCAAAGAACTCCCTTACCAACTCACTGTAAACTGTTTCCCTCATCCTAAACAACCTTTCCCATTGAGGACCCGTAAATGCATTAGTTTGGATCCTCCTAAGGAAGTCACCCTCAAGACCTTGGGACCTCAAAAATTCCCAATCAATCACTGCCCCAGCATCGATATGGTGATAGAGTAGTTTCGCGTATTTGGTTGTAGAAGCATCATTATCAAACTCACTCCAACTATGGACCAAGTCACCATAGTTCACACGTTGGGACCTTGATGAACTCCCTCGGTGTTATCGGGTTCGCTTGCTCATTTTCCTGGAAAAAGATGGAATGGAACAGAAGTGGTTAGAATGAGAGTTTTACAAAGTTATGCTGTCAGACACATCTGACGCCGTCAGGAAATAAAACCTGACGCCGTCAGACCCAGCAGAAGTCCATCCATGAAATTACGAGGGAAAACTCAATTTTCAAACTCTAAACCCATGACCCAAACACCCTTTTTTGAAGAAAACATGGGTGGGAGATTAAAAAATCCGTCGTATGAAAGATTTTTCCGCAATTGACTCATGATTCAAATCAACCACTACTACCTAATGCTAAACTCATGATTACAAAACACCTAAGGAAGGGCATTATGATTTCTAAAGATGGGTCAATGTTAAGGTTTCAGATGATGGGGGTTTTCAAAATTGGTAGGTCCTAAGGATAATTGAATGAATAAGGATGAAGAAAAGTTACTTACCACATTGGAATTTGTCACGAAAGATGTCGGATTTGACCTTAGAGATTCGGAGGTGGAGCAACACTTGGGTATAGTTTGTGAGGTATGAGTTGAAAGTGATGGAAATTGGGTTATTATTGCTGAGAATACGAGGTGACGGCGTCAAGAGTAAAAGTCTGACGCCGTCAGATGCCCGTTTTATGAGTACTTAGTGGCAATTTCAAATTCAGTCCCTGCACTATTGTAGATAGCTAATCACAAGTAAAAACTATGAGTAGCCATCCCGTTAGTGAAGTCCACCAGGGTCAAACAATTTGTTACTGTCACGAAGTGAGGCGTGGTTATTAAAAGGGCTGGGCAGAGTTCCATTTAGGTTGTGATCTTCATATTGGTAAATGGTGGGTACAGGAAGGTTTCGTTCCATAGAAGTTTCCAAAGCTGCGGTGTTTTTGAAGTGCAACCTCTTCACACCAGGTTTAAAACCAAAGGAATGTCTCTTGTGCAAATTGGGGAGCGTGGTTTGCAAGCTTCCAACGAAGATGTTATGAAATTGTAAGTTCTTTTCCTCCTGAGGACGCTCATAAAAGTAAGGGGTAATTGAGAGTGAAGCAGTTGAAAAGGATTTTTCATTATCCTTTTCGTCACACACCAAAGGGGTTGGGAGTTCAAAGATTTTTTCGATTCTTCTTGGTGTGGATTGTTCCCTAATCTTTTCCTTAATTCTTGATATGAATTTGTCTGCTAAGTCCATAAAAGCATTACGAGTGCTTTCCATGCGAGCTTCTAAGTACCGAACATGTTTTTCCTGATTATTCATGAAGGTTATCATTATCCCTTCGAACTCCTCTTGTCGTGAACGTTCAGGAAAATTGTATTTGCTAATCGCACTCACACGTATATCAGGACTCCTTGCGATTTCAACTGCAGGCATTTCATATCTCATCAATTCCTTAACCTGCTTCTCGATATTTCCCAATAACTGTTCTTGGGTAGCGTTCACGTAATCAAGACTTCCCTCTCTTGAAAACGTCGGGTCCTCCCATCCTTCTTCTCCGTATTGTGCTAACCCCTCAAGAACTTCCTAGAATTTATAGATGCTAAGTCTGTTTAGTCTACCATTGGCTGCGTAATCTATGGCCCTTCTCGTTTGATAATTAACTTTATCGTAAAAGATTTGAATTTGGAGCCATGGTTCAATGCCATGATGCGGGACTTTTTGGAGTAAGTCCTTGTATCGAGTCCATGCTTCATAGAAGGTTTCATCTTGACGTTGTTGGAACATCAAGATATCATTTCTAAGCTTGGTAGTTCTCCCCGGTGGGAAAAATTGAGCAAGGAAACGAGTGGTGAGATCATCCCATGAGGTGATGGATCCCGCGGGTAAACGTTCAAGCCATTGACTAGCTTGATCTCGTAGAGAGAATTGGAATAGGAGTAATCGGGTCGACTCTCTAGTTGTAACATCAAGGTCTATAGAATCTACGATTTTAAGGAAATCCTTGAGATGTTGATTAAGATCTTTGGAACGAAGTCCATGGAATGCACATCCGCTTTGCACCAACCGGATGGTGTCGGATCGCAAGGGGGATACATTGGCTCCTTGAGTGAGCTCAATAGTGTTTCAATAGCCTTGGTGGCTAGGATGGAAATACTCTCCTAGGGTTCGGGGCCTAAGAGGTTGGTTTGTTTTGTTATGGTAGGTTGATGGGTTCAAAGATGTTACCACCTTCCATGATGTCGGATGGTAAAAGTTACGAACGAAGACACGAAGAAAGAAAAAAAATAGACTAAAGAAAACCTAAAAAATAAAAATAAAATCTTACTAGAAAGGAATCTAGCAAGTAAACCTAATAAAAAGAAATCCTAACCTAGACAATAACTATTCCCCGGGCTGCGGCGCCAAAAACTTGATACGTGGGAATCGCACCAGGCTTTACCTCTCGAGGGATCTCGAGAAGCTTACAACCGCCACTAGGCAGTGTACCTGATCGTTGTAGTATAGTATAGTGACAAGTACCGGGGGATTGATCGTTCAACTCAGGAATAGTGTCGCTAGGATTAGAAAGCCTAAAAACTAGGTCTAGAGGTGAGGGATGATTCTTTTTGTGTTTTTATAATTTTTTTATAAAGCAAGTAAAATCTCGGTTTTTTGAAGAGTAGGCGGAATTAGTTGCTAATCAACTAACCCAATAACTAAGATGCAATCAAATAAAATAACAAAACTGAAAATGAAATCTAATTAAACTAGTGGAGTGAACAATGATAGGGAAAGTTGTGTTTACTTAGGTTTCATTACTCCCTAGATATCTTTTACATGTTGATAGTTTGTTACAATTGCATGGATGACGGGTCGTATTCCTTAATACTAGTCGTAGGGCCGTGTACAATATTCCCTAACTCTATAGGATCCTACTTCACTCCAATGTCGAGCCGTTAGAAGCTCCTAACATGGGATCATTAGAATTCTCCTACGCATTAAATATAACCAAAAATCATAGTACACCTCTGATCATGTTTCTTAAGACGTTCAAGCATGTCACCAATGGAAGTCTGCCAGTTTTCTTAAGCCTAACGTCGAATACAATCATCCGTAACAACTATAAACAAACAATCAACCCATAATTAACATCTAGGTTTCACTACATCTAAGCAAACACACAAGAGATCTAGCCAAGCATGTTAAATTCAAGACAAGTGTAAGATATATTCAAACAACACATAGACATATTGAATGAATTGAAAGAGTACTTATCTCAATTGAATATGAAAGGTTTCAAAGGGTAAAAACCCTTGAAAAAGCTGTAATATTCGTGCTAGGGTTTCTCTCCAAAGTTATACCCTACTTGTTCCTCTTTAATGAATGAAAATTGCAAAACTATATATAGATTTTACAGGGTGACGACGTCAAGAAGGAAGTTCTGACGCCGTCAACTCGCCGCCCGTAATGAAATCGAATTGCCTAGATCCACTTTTGACGCCGTCATGTGTAATATTACTCTGGGCCGTCACTAACATTTGGACCATGATGGCCTATGGTGACGCCTTCATGTCCATAGTGTAAAACTCTTCTGGATCGTCACAGACTTTATCTACTTTCAGCTCTTGTATTACTCTTAACGCCGTCACTTAAAGACTCTTGACGCCGTCAGGTACTGTTCCCAGCAAGGAAAATTAAGACTTTGCCGTTTTCTTCACTTTTATGCTCCAAAAACGTCCAAAATGCTTCCTTTTCTAGAATTCACTCCAAAAGTACTTAAAATGACAAAATGAACAATTTAGGGCAATATTTGATCAAATAAATTCAAATCCGGGCTTATATGACCCCCTAAAAACGGTTTATTTTTCGCCTCATGAATCATCATAATATTCATAATATGAGGACTTAATAGATGGTTGGGTAAGGGATACCTCGAAATGCATAAAATTGAAAGAATTTGTTTCTCTTTGAAGAGTGATCTCGTATGTCTGGTCAGAAAGATCCTGTAAAACTACTTCCAAACCCTTTTCTCCCTACAACCAAAAGGACATTAAGCGGACGCTGCTTCTTCGACAACTTATCCTGGTGTCGGTCGTACGCCTTTCAACAGGTCAGCCTTAACATATGCCGTTCCAATACACACCTGAGAATCACACTTAATGGTTTAACAAAAAGTGGGTGATAGTTGCTCAAATTGCACACCAAAAATTGAGAAGTGAGCCAATCAAAATAAAAGTTACACAAACCCACTATCAAAATAAGTAAAAAGTGCATTGTTACCTTTTTGAAAGATCGTAAGCAAAGATATTTGTTGCGAAGGAAGATTAGACTTAAATTTCACAGTGTGCGATACTCATTAATTATTTTTTAACAAAAAAGGATGGGTTCTTCTTACTCCGCCTTTTCCCTGTTTGGCCTTATGTTGGATGTAAAATGGTACAAAGAAGTAATAACGAATATTAGCAATCCCCAACAGCCATTTGAATGTTGATATCATCTATCGGTTTCTATAATATAATAATATAGTTTAACAAACATGTTTGATTAAATATAATGGTTTAGAAAATACAGAATCAAAGAAAATAAACAACATAACCAAATCTTGATTCAATGAAAGAGAAAACTTAATTTTTAAGCTTGAAGTTGAACTTGAACCCGTGAATAAGACCATACTTAGTTGTTATTTAAACTTACAATTTTTTCCTATTTGTTTTAGTGTATGTTGGTAAGCCTGCTAACCTCACGGCCTCGGTTACAACTGAATAGAATCGTGCAATATGTTGTATATTGAAGTAAGCATGAATCTAAAAGTGAACTACAAATACGAAAAGTATATGAACTTACCTGCATTGATAGTAACAATGTTCTCAAGCTAGCATTTTTTACAACTCGATGTACTCATTTTGGAAGCCACATAAGCCTGGGAGAACCTGAACTCGTTGCTCTATTAATACCTGCTGTAATTTAGTTTCCAACCAAATTTATGATACGATATGCATGCATTTACCTGCACAGCCCCTGATATAAAACAATTGCTAAAGCTATATTGATCTGTTTATGCAAAACGTCATACGGATACCCAAAATACATTAGCAATCTAGTATAAGAAAGGGGAAATTTTGTTAATTGACATTGTTGAAAGCATTATCAGTTTACTCTAACTCAAATAATCAGCTAACTTGTTTAAGTTTCGCTATACCAAAACACTATACACTAATTGTGTCGAAACCAAATAAGCAAGCTCATATGCCAGGAAAATATGGTAAAACAAACGACCTCTCAATATTGTTTTGAGGTTGGAAAGATATTGGCAATAAGGTAAAACAGACGACCTCTTAATACTGCTTCTGCTTCAGCTACAGCCGGCATCACAATGGCAAGTGCCATTGTCTTTCGTTTCTAATCTGTTGGAGTATGCTCGTGTCATAATAAATAATTATATGGCTAGACATATGTGAGCCTATGGGGTCACACACATATACACTTAGGTACCTCTTTCATATCGTGTTTATTGTACTTACGACATGTAAATAAGCTTACGTAACTTGGGATCACTATCGAGCTTCTAATGACTAAGTAATGTACTTAATCCATTGGACTTGGAAAACAAATGGGAGGCCCATTTAAGCCCATAGAGGGGCCGGCCATTAGGTTGGTTCAAAGAGGGATTTGGTTTTGAATTTTGGTCAAAGATATTAGAGATATATTCTCCTAATCTCATTAAGCACTAACCACAATTATCTCCTCCCTCTCTCCCCTAAATTGTACTGCAAAAACAAAAACACCATCTAGGGTTTTTATTTTTCTTGATCTCTTCCTTTGAATCTTGCTTATTCAAAGGCAATTCCAAGGTTACGGGTTAAGGACTAGCATCCAAGGGGTATACGGTGAGGTGTAGTGTGGACTATTCATAGAGGTGATCTCCTTTGATCACTTGGTTTTGTTGGTGAGTCGATACATTGGTGAAAGTCTCCATTCGTTGCTACCAATCACGCTACAAAGGTATAACCTTGTTATTATTTATTTGATTGATCATATGACTCTATGGATCCTTGTTGCTGATATTTTTCGCTGCGTTTGAATGTTTATTTTATATTCATTTTATTCAACATCACCTATATAATCCTCCTCACGACCCTTCACTTTCACTTGGTGGCTTATGTTTAGGAGCTGAAACACCATTTTTTTTGTCTTTATTCCATGTAATCACACCAATTTTTGCGCACTCGGCTAAAGAATCACCACTCAGACATGAGTTGCTTGCCATAAAACTTTTCATAACAACCTGCAATAAAGAGAACTCATAATGGTAGAGGTGCATTCAACTTATAAGTGTGTAAAAGGGAAAAGCTGCTAAAGTTTGTTGCTAGACATTATTTACTTTGTTTCATTAATACCATAAAAAGTTATTCAAGTTTCTCCAAACTGATACGAGGGGGGGGGGGGGGGAGAGTAAAAAACTTAACTTTATGTAGTACTAAAGTATCATCATCAGTTAATGACTATCCTTCCCCTGAACATCATAAACGCCATCCACCAACACCTTCACATTACACCCGTACATCAAAATCAATTAAAGTTGATACTTACATCACAAAATGAAGACCAGCCCGGTAAATAATCACAAAACCACCCTTTTAGCAAGCACATGTAAATAATCACAAAATCAAACAAATAATTCAATATAAAACTAACCATTTAACATATAAGCAATATGTGGTTGCCCTTCTTTTCCTACCAAAATGCAAGCCAAATTCAATAAGCAAAACCCATAGCTACTTCCAGAAGTACTTATAGAAAAGCAGATAATCCAATTAAAAAAAAGGTTTTAACATAAAACATTAATAGAATAAAATAAATAAAAGATTGTACCTTTGTGATAACTATTAGTTTAAAATCCTCTTCTTGATGATCCCTTCTTCTGCTGGACCTTTTTATCAGATCGCAAAGATGAATCACACTTTTTTTGGAAGTTTTTCAGAAAGATGTGTGTGGGGAAAGTTTTAGTAAGGGAATGATTTTTTTGGAGAATGGGAAGATCTGGAAGGATCTGGGAGCAGGGTAGTTTTTTTTTAGTTAATGACGGGTGGTTTGGATAACGGGGTTATTATGGGAAAACGGGTGTGAATAGGGAAACATGCACCACACTTTGACCAATCAGAAAGCGGCACATGGGCCACTAAGTTACTGTTTGGCCTTAATAATGCGTAAGTCATTAAGAACGGACTAATAAGAAGGCTAAATAATGTATAATGGGCCTCGTAATATTTCACTATTAAACCCATTACATTTTGGCTATTAGTATATTTTATAATATGCAACTTTTAACTGACTACACCTAAAGTGGGCTCTTATCTGGTTCTAACTGGGTCTTGGCCAGATGATGAGGCGAAAAATGAACCATTTTTAGGGGGTCATTTAAGCCGGAATTGGAATTTATTTGATCAAATATTGCCCTAAATCGTTCCTTTTGTGATTTTAGGTACTTTAGGAGTGAATTCTGGAAAAGGAAGCATTTTGGACGTTTTTGGAGCATAAAAGTGAAGAAAACGGCAAAGTCTTAATTTTCTTTGCTGGGAACAGTACCTCACGGCGTCAAGAAGGAAAATATGATGGCGTCAGGAGCAAAATGGATGACGACCTAGAGAAAACGTGACGGCGTCAGAAGTAGGGCGTCAAGAATATTTTGGTGACGGCCTGGAGCAGAATTACACATGACGGCGTCAGACCTAGATCTAGGAAGTCCGAGAACTTTATTGGCGGCGAGATGACGACGTCAGATGTTTCCTTTTGACACCGTCACCTCACAGAATCTATATATACTTATCTATTTTTCATTCATTAAGAGAGGAACTTGTGTGAAGAATACTAGGGTCGAACCTAAAAAACCCTAGGTCGTTTGTAACAGTATTTTCAAGGGGTGAATTTTCACCCCTTGAAACCTTTCATGTTCAATTAAGATAAGTTTTCTTTCAATTCATTCAATATGTCTATGTGTTGTTTGAATATATCTTATGCTTGTCTTGATTTTAACCTGTAAAAGATATCTAGGGAGTAGTGAAATCTAAGTAAACACAATTCTCCCATATATTGCTCGCACCACTAGTTTAATTTAGTTTATTTTCATTTTCATTATTTTATTTTGATTGCATCTTAGATATTGGGTTAGTTGATTAGCAACTAATTCCGCCCCTCTTCCAAAAACCCGAGATTTTATTTGCTTTTATAAAAAATAAAAAAATACAAAAAGAATCATCCCTCACCTCTAAACCTAGTTTTTAGGTTTTCTAATCCTACCGACACTATTCCTGAGTTGAATGATCAATCCCCCGGTACTTGTCACTATACTATACTACAACGATCAGGTACACTGCCTGGTGGGGGTTGTAAGCTTCTCGAGATCCCTCGAGTGGTAAAGCCTGGTGCAATTCCCACGCATCAAGTTTTTGGCGCCGTTGCCGGGGAATAGTTATTGTCTAGGTTAGAATTTCTTTTTATTAGGTCTACTTGCTAGATTCCTTTCTAGTAAGATTTTATTTTTATTTTTAGGTTCTCTTTAGTCTATCTTATTTCTTCGTGCCTTTGTTCGTAACTTCTTACCATCTGACATCATGGAAGGTGGTAACATCTTTGAACCCATCAACCCACCACAACAAGACCACTCACAAAACCCACCACTAGCAAACCAACCTCTTAGGCCCCGAACCCTAGGAGAGTATTCCCGACCTAGCCACCAAGGCTACCGAAACACCATTGAGCTCACCCAAGGAGCCAATGTGTCTCCCTTGCGATCCGACACCATCCGGTTGGTGCAAAGCGGATGTGCATTCCATGGACTTCGTTCCGAAGATCCAAATCAACATCTCAAGGACTTCCTTAAAATCGTAGATTCTATAGACCTTGATGTTACAACTAGAGAGTGAACCCGATTACGCCTATTCCAATTCTGTCTACGTGATCAAGCTAATGGCTTGAGCGTTTACCCGCGGGATCCATCACCTCATGGGATGATCTCACCACTCGTTTCCTTGCCCAATTCTTCCCACCGAGGAAGACTACGATGCTTAGAAATGACATTTTGATGTTTGAACAACATCAGGGTGAAACTTTCTACGAAGCGTGGGCTCGTTTCAAGGGTCTACTCCACAAAGTCCCTCATCATGGTATAAATCTTTGGTTATTAGTTCAGATCTTCTATGACCATGTCGACTATCACACTAAACGTACCATCGATAGAGCCGCAGGAGGTAGATTGTGTGATAAGAACGCCGAGGAGTCTTGGGCAATCATTGACGAACTTGCCGCCGATAATCAAGAGTTATGGGAGTTTAATCACACTATAAAAGCGGCCATCAACGCAATCTCGACACCTGGAGGGACTAATCAAATCTCTGATGAACTCCTTTGCAAACTTGAGGCAAAAGTTGACTATTTTGACGAAAGGCAAAAGAGACCCTTAAGTCCTAGATGGGCTGCTATCAATTCTGCCTCGAAAATGACTCCAACGCCATTATCAGAGTCACCCTCTAGAGAGAATGTTGAGACTTTTCAAAATTATGCTCCACCTTATTCCCCTCTTGAGAAACTTAGCCCGGAATTTGAAGACAGAATGAGGGGATATATGGCAACCCATTCTGAGCGGCTTGCTAGATTCGAGGAAACAGTTTATAAACAAAAGGAGGAGATGCAAGAGAAAATGAACGAGATGATGAGCCTAGTGGAGGAGTATGCCAACCAGAAAACCCCTGAAAGGATGTTACTAAGGAAAGAAAGCGCCATCCCCACTACCCGGTTTGTTAATTCCATCACAATTGTCCACACGGATAATGAGAAAGTAGAAACCCCTAGTGAACAAACCACAGAAGAACCGCCAAAATCCCAATCCTTAAGTTACTACCTGAAATATGATATAAAAGAAAACTCTATAACTAATTGGATAAAGGGTGACGGGCGTAACCAGTCTTCCAAACAGGGTTCGGAGAAGGAGGAAGAGGGAAAAGATGAGTACGATACATTACCTGGGGGACCGATATTCGAGAAACTACTGGTACAAAAAGTGGCTACTAAGCAGATGGCGTGTGGGAACTTTGAGATACCGGCCAGCATCGGGAATTTGAAATATCTAAACGCTTTCTTCGACCAAGGATCGGAAGTGAATCTTATGCCCCTAACTATCTACACCCAACTAACGACAAAAATGCCAGCCACCACTCATGTTAGGCTATCCTTCGCTGGACACTCTTACGTGTACCCCCTGGGAATCGCAGAAGATGTGTTGGTCAATGTCGCAGGATTCATGTATCCCGTTGATTTCATGATCATCGATGATAAGCGAGGTGGATGCATGCCAATAATCCTTGGGGCACCATTCCTTACCACCGCAAGAGCTGTCATTAAGTATGAAAATAAGAAAATTGAGCTTAAATCAGGAAAAAGAAAGATTAGCTTTCCCATGACCCCGCAATATGAACAAGAAAGTTTGATGAGGAGTGGGATCAAAAACAACATTGACACATCGCCTATTCATGTTCAAGGGAAGATACTTGCGTGGGAGGCAAGAATTAAAAGTTACAAAGAAGCTAAACATGAAGGAAGCAAAAGCATAAGCAAAAATAACGAAATTCATGTAGCATTTGAACACAGTCAACCAACGAAGAATCATGTACCATTCGTAAAGGGGGACCTTGTACTCTTAAGACACTTGGAGGTAACGATACCTCTCGATAAACTGAGTCCCTGGTGGTATGTGCCTTTCATAATTGAGGGCATAAGCCAAGATGGGATGGCTAACTTGAGAAGTAAAGGAGGAGGAGAGGTGATTGCAAGTATCGACAGATTGAAACACCACCACCACAATAGTAATGATCGCAACTATATGGGGTACATCATCTCGAGAGATGAGATCACATAGTAACCCATGACCTTGAGTCTAGCTACAAGACTCGTAAATAAAGAAAAGCGCTTCTTGGGAGACAACCCATGATTTGTGTGATTTTTATTTTGTTTGATTTGTTTGATTGTTATTTGTTTCCGTGTGCATGCTTTATTTTTATTGTTGATAGATCATGTTTCAAACTAAAATGGTGAAAATACTTTATTTTGTTGTTTGGCTTAGTCTTAACTTCATCCAAAGGTATTTCGCAAAAGATAAGTGTAAGGGGAAACCCCAAATATGTGTTTAAGAAACAAACTTGATCATGGTTCTCCACAATATTAAATGAACATGTATATTCGCATTTGTTAGAGTCAAATGCTTGTATCGAGTCATAATGATGTTTTACAGGATTTTCCAGGAAGTAGGACAAAGTTTTTCTAGAAATTTTCCAGAAACTTAACATAAGAATTTCTGCAGGTCACTTCTGACGGCGTCAGGAAGAAATTCCTGACGGCGTCATGTGTAAAATTCTGGATATTTTACCAGTTTTGTTTTTCTAACGGAGTCTTAAAGTTTTTGTTGAATCTTTAGTTTTATAATCTCCAGGAAATTTGCAAACATCATTCCACAAGCATTATATCTCACTTTGTTTTCTAGGATTTGTTAGCATATATAGATTGTCGCCGATTTTACGCGAGGTTTCCTTGTTTGTTTTCTCAGGTTTAACAGGTTATGTATGACAAGAAGATGATTTATATTCTGGAAGGGAATCTTTGATTGTTCATTTTCTTGGAGGAAGATCTAACCTTGTTGTCACACTATCCATACCGAGCGAATCAGGGGAGTATTTGATTTCATTCTTTTACCTGCTTTACTTTTACATTCTTTACTTGAACATTGGGGACAATGTTCATCCTAAGTGTAAGGGGAGGGTAAAATTATGATACCTTATAGTATACACTTTCGCTTGAGTTTGTTTGTTTGATGGTAGATGTGTAATAAAACTATGAGAAATACTTGTTAGTGTAATTTTAGCGCCAAATTTAATTTTTTTTACAACATTTAGGAGTGAAACTTTAGCCTTAGCAAGCGTCTCATGGATAGGAGTCGTATGACTAGCACAAAACCGTACTATTCAGAAAAATTTTCCACCCAAATATGTGAGGTTCGCCTTTAGATTTGATAGGAAAAGCATTTACTATTAGTGCTTATGAGTGTACCGGTAGCATTTAGATTCTAGAACTTGCGTTAGTGATGCATCCCGAGACCGCTAGTGAGACTACATTCGTGTAGTAGGATTTACTACATGATAAGAGGCATTAGGATCACCCTTGTGTTAAACCCGTATCATAATTACTTGACCATTTAAGTCATATTACTTGGCTAGTAAAGTCAATTAATTTTTCCCACACCCTTAGCGTTGTACTCATTTTTAGTACACGAAACCCCTAGTACACACCTCCGAGCCTATCTTTTCGTTTCTAACTTTAAGCATCTTACTTAAAGGAAGAATTTGTTACTCCCCACTTAAATGTACATCCAAATCGCCTTAGCCTTCTGTGTATGCACTCATCTTTAGTGCATTAATGTTATTTGTTTAAACTCTTAGTTAATTATCTAATTGATTACATGGTTGCTAAGTCGATTCATATCCTTGTACATATTATTTTGGGATGATTGGGACTCATGGGTAAAGTACTTATTTTATGGAGTAATGGGGAAGAACATCATATTTTATTACCCCCATATGTGCGTTAATCTTAAAAGTACTCCAAGTGTTTTGATTATCTTGATTCGAGTCATTAGATTAGTTTATTGTAAAGTGTGTAAAAATTCAAGTGTAAGGGGAATGTTCATTCCCTATGATGTATTATTTTGGATGGTAGGGTAAGATTGTATGCAATATATATATATATATATATATATATATATATATATATATATATATATATATATATATATATATATATATATATATATATATATAGAAAAAAAGAAAAAGAGAAAAAAACATACGGACTACCATCCCGTTTCATTCTATGTTTGTTTTATGTTTTTGTTATTTTTGATTTATTAGCTTAAGTCGAGTCTAGTGTTGGCTTAGCAACGCCATATTGTACATGTAATTAACCAAGATGATTAACTTGCCACCAGTAAAGACTGTCTATATCCAACAAAATCGTGTATTCCATATCCCTACACCTAACATTATAACCCTTTAAAAGACCTCTTTGATAGTTTATCCTAGGTGGTTACGCCATGTGGTGGAGGTTTGATCCTTTCCCAAGCCTATGGTAATCTATTTTGCTATGACAGGCAGTGAGAGATGTTTTCCATTTCCATATTGTGATATATACTTTGTTACACCCGAGAGATGTGAGTATCTAAACACTATTTGTGAGGTACTAGTATATGACTTCCGTGCTTGTCTTTGGTCTTTAGTGGAACGATTATTTGTTGTAATTACTTTTATATTAGTGTTAAATGACCCCTAACTTGTATTTTGACTAGAATAAAAGCGCATTTGCTTGAGGACAAGCAAATCTCAAGTGTAAGGGTATATGATGAGGCGAAAAATGAACCATTTTTAGGGGGTCATTTAAGCCAGAATTGGAATTTATTTGATCAAATATTGCCCTAAATCGTTCCTTTTGTGATTTTAGGTACTTTGGGAGTGAATTCTGGAAAAGGAAGCATTTTGGACGTTTTTGGAGCATAAAAGTGAAGAAAACGGCAAAGTCTTAATTTTCCTTGCTGGGAACAGTACCTGACGGCGTCAAGAAGGAAAATATGACGGCGTCAGGAGCAAAATGGATGACGACCCAGAGAAAACGTGACGGCGTCAGAAGTAGGGCGTCAAGAGTTATTTTGGTGACGGCCTGGAGCAGAATTACACATGACAGCGTCAGACCCAGATCTAAGCAGTCCGAGAACTTTATTGGTGGCGAGATGACGGCGTCAGATGTTTCCTCTTGACGCCGTCACCTCACAGAATCTATATATACTTTTCTATTTTTCATTCATTAAGAGAGGAACTTGTGTGGAGAATACTAGGGTCGAACCTAAAAAACCCTAGGTCGTTTGTAACAGTATTTTCAAGGGTTTTCACCCCTTGAAACCTTTCATGTTCAATTAAGATAAATTTTCTTTTAATTCATTCAGTATGTCTATGTGTTGTTTGAATATATCTTATGCTTGTCTTGATTTTAACATGCTAGGCTAGATCTTTCATGTGTTTGCTTAGATGTAATGAAACCTAGATGTTAATTATAGGTTGATTGCTTGTTTATAGTTGTAATGGATGAATGATTTCAATGTTAGGCTTAAGAAAACTGGAAGATCTCCATTGTGTAACTTGCTTGAACATCTTAAGAAACATGAACCGATGTGTACTAGGTTTTTATGATTGTATTTAATGCATGAGCGAATTCTAGTGATCCCATGTTAGGAGCTTCTTAGTCGGCTCGACATAGGAGTGAAGTAGGAGCTTATAGGATTGGGGAAGTAAGTACGCCACTCCATGAATGGTATTAAGGAATACAATCCGTCATCCACGCAACTGTAACAAGTAATTAACCTGTAAAAGATATCTAGAGAGTATTGAAATCTAAGTAAACACAATTCTCCCATATATTTCTCGCACCACTAGTTTAATTTAGTTTGTTTTTATTTTCATTATTTTATTTTGATTGCATCTTAGTTATTGGGTTAGTTGATTAGCAACTAATTCCGCCCCTCTTCCAAAAACTCGAGATTTTATTTGCTTTTATAAAATATAAAAAAATACAAAAAGAATCATCACTCACCTCTAGACCTAGTTTTTAGGTTTTCTAATCCTACCGACACTATTCCTGAGTTGAACGATCAATCCCCCGGTACTTGTCACTATACTATACTACAACGATCAGGTACACTGCCTGGTGGGGATTCTAAGCTTCTCGAGATCCTTCGAGAGGTAAAGCCTGGTGCAATTCCCACACATCACCAGAATAACAGAGTCTTATCAGTTTCTAACTGGGAATTGACCAAAATAGCCGAGACTTACCTGGTTCTAACTGGGTCTTGTCCAGAATAGCCGAGTCTTACCTGGTTCTAACTGGGTCTTGGCCAAAATAGCCAAGCCTTACTTGGTTTTAACTGGGTCTTGGCCAGAAAAGCCGAGTCTTACTAGTTTCTAACTGGGTCATGGCCAGAATAGCCGAGTCTTACCTGGTTCTAACTGGGTCTTGGCCAGAATAGCCTAGTCTTACCTGGGTCTTGGCTAGAATAGCCTAGTCTTACCTGGTTCTAACTGGGTCTTGGCTAGAATCGCCTAGGCTTACCGAGTCTTACCTGGTTCTAAATGGGTCTTGGCCAGAATAGCCGAGTCTTACATGGTTCTATAAAGGTTTTGGTCAGAATAGCCGAGTCTTACCTGGTTCTAACTAGGTCTTGACCAGAATAGCCGAGTCTTACCTGGTTCTAACCGAGTCTTAGCTAGAATAGCCTAGTCTTACCTGGTTCTAACTGGGTTTTGGCCAGAATAGTTGAATCTTACCTGGTTCTAACTGGGTCTTGGCAAGAATAGCCGAATCTTACCTGGTTCTAACTGGGTCTTAGCCATAATAGCCGAGTCTTACCTATTTATAACTGAGTCTTGATCATAATAGCCTACTATTACCTGGTTCTAACCTGGTCTTGGGCAAAATAGCCGTGTCTTACCTGGTTATAACTGGTCTTGGCCATAATAGCCGAGTCTTACCAGTTTTTAACTGGGTCTGGGCCAGAATTGCCGAGTCTTACCTGGTTCTAACTGGGTCTTGGCCATAATAGTCGAGTCTTACCTGGTTCTAACTGGGTCTTGGCAAGAATAGCCGAGTCTTAGCTGGTTCTAACTGGGTCTTGGCTAGAATAGCTGAGTCTTACCTGGTTCTAACTAGGTCTTGGCCTGAATAGCCGAGTATTACCTGGTTCTAACTGGGTCTTAGCCAGAATAACCGAGTCTTACCAGTTTCTAACTGGGTCTTGGCCAGAATAGCCGAGTCTTACCTGGTTCTAACCGGGTCTTGGCCAGAATAGCATAGTTTTACCTGGTTCATACTGGGTCTTGGCCATAATATCCTAGTCTTACCTGGTTCTAACTGGGTCATGGCCAGAATAGCCGAGTCTTACCTGGTTCTAACTGGGTATTGGCCAGAATAGCCGAGTCTTACCTGTTTCTAACTGGGTCTTGGCCAGAATAGCCTAGTATTACCTGGTTCTAAATGGGTCTTGGCCAGAATAACCTAGTCTTACCTGGTTCTAACTGGGTCTTGGCAAGAATAGCCGAGTCTTACCTGGTTCTAACTGGGTCTTGGCTAGAATAATCGAGTCTTACCTGGTTCTAACTGGGTCTTGGATAGAATAGCCGAGTCTTACCTGTTTCTAATTGGGTCTTTGCCAGAATAGCCGAGTCTTACCTGGTTCTAACTGGGTCTTGGCCAGAATAACCTAGTATTACCTGATTCTAACAGGGTCTTGGCCAAAATAGCCAAGTCTTACTTGTTTCTAACTGTGTCTTGGCCAGAATAGTCGAGTCTTACCTGTTTCTAACTGGGTCTTGGCCAGAATAGCCGAGTCTTATCTAGTTGTAACTGGGTATTGGCCAGAATAGCTTAGTCTTACCAGGTTGAACTGAGTCTTGGCCAGAATAGCCGGGTATTACATGGTTCTAACTGGGCCTTGGCCAGAATAGCCTAGTCTTACCGATTCTTACTTGGTTCTAACTGGGTCTTGGCCAGAATAGCCGAGTCTTACCTGGTTCTAACTGGTTCTTGGCCAGAATAGCCGAGTCTTACCTGGTTCTAACTGAGTCTTGGCTAGAATAGCCGAGTCTTACCTGTTTCTAACTGAGTCTTGGCCAGAATAGCCGAGTCTTACCTGTTTCTAACTGGGTCTTGGCCAGAATAGCCGAGTCTTACATGGTTCTAACTGGGTCTTAGCCAGAATAGCCTAGTTTTACCTGGTTCTAACTGGGTCTTGGTCAGTATAGCCGAGTCTTACCTGGTGTTAACTAGGTATTGGCCAGAATAGCCTAGTCTTACCGAGTCTTACCTGGTTCTAACTAGGCTTGACCAGAATAGCCGAGTCTTACCAGTTTCTAACTGGGTCTTGGCCAGAAAAAACCCACAACCCGTGGGTACTCGCCATAAATGGGTGGGTAAACGCGTCAATTTTCACCAACGGGTGGGTCGTGGGTGAAATTCTTTACCCATCAGTGGGTGGCGGGTGGGTGATGGGTGAGGCATACCCATCGCGGGTAATCCCATAACACCCATTTAATATACCCACGGGTATACCCGTCAAAATACCCGTAGGTGTACCCATAAAAGCATGTTAAAATTAATTATAATAATTAAAATATTTATGATGTTGCATGTATACATTTAACAGTTACCACCAAGTCTAAAAAAAACACATTAATCTAAAAGTTTGTTTGAGTTTCAAGACTAAAAAGAGAGTATAAAGATCAAATATCAAAGCTGTATTTGGCAAATTGATTGGTATCTTATTACGCAGTTTCATAGTTAGTTTTCATATCATCGTTTTGTAATTTTGTTGCATAACATTAACCCATGGGCAACAAATACCCACGGGAAAGGGCATGGGTAAAAATTTGTACTCATTGGTGGGTGATGGGTGAGTGATGGGTGAGAAAAAAACTACGTGGGTGGGTGACGAGTTAAAGGTACCCGTGCCCATTGCCTACGAGTGCCATCCCTAAAAGTGGCCCAATGATTTAAATTTTCAATCAAACTGATTTATCATTACTAAATTATAATTCAATATTCATTAGCGTTAGACTTTAACTTTCAAGTAATGTAACATTACATGTATCCATGGGTGGTTCTTATATGGGATTAAGTTCCAACAAGAATCCCTACGAGTTTGATAATTACAGGCAAGGGAAGCATGGGCCCTCAAAGCTATGATGAAGATAAAAACGTTGGATTGTTGGTGACTTTTTAACGATTTCCCACATGTAAAAATTTCCAATTAATCTATACTACATATAATTAGGAATGAATCTCTTTCATTTAAGTCTTAAAATTAAAGGGTAATTACATATATACCCACTAAAACTTAAATATTTGTATATTTTCTCAAAATATATTTAAACATCATTGTAAATTACGCATTTAAAACTTGTATTTTAAGAAAATATGCAAATATGCAAGTTTCAATGGGTATAAATGCAATTCCCCCTAAAATTAAGACTTACAAGCCATAATATGCTTATTGTACAATACACAAAGCACTATTAATGATCTTTCATCAAACTTAATTTTAAGACATACAAGTCTTAAAACTTAATGTATAAAATACAAAGCACTATTAATGCGGTCAAGATATTTAATGTAGTCAATTAATTAACGAGTCAATAAATACAATTAATGTCGTTATTAAAAATACCAATTACATAAGGAATAAAAATTATCAAATATATTGTACAACCATCTTAAACACAATTATTGGATTAAATGTCATTAATACAAATAATAAAACACATTATACAAATATTCAAGTCCGAACAGACACGGGCCAAACGAGCTCGAGCCGAATGGGCACGGGCCAAACAGATTCGGGCCAAATAGGTTAATGTTATACGAATCGCTTTAAAAAAGACCTAACAAGACGAAATAAACTCCTTAAGCGTAACACCCCATTTATATTTAAAAAACTAAATATATTATATGTTTTTCTTTAAAAACGATTGTAATATTCTACAATTGAGAGAAATTATATATCTGTTAGTGCCATTTAACTTTTCAATAGACAATACATGCCCATTTCAAAAAAAGGTGAGGGCAAATATGCCCACATCATTTACAAATTAGCCATTTTTTTTTTTCTTATTTTGGGTATAAATTGCCACATCTAATAATTATTATCACATTTGTATAATTAAAAACATTGTAATTAATTAAGAAGTTAAAATATGTCACATGCAATTCTTGATATCAATAAATTTATTGTAAAAAAAACATAATATACTAAAATACATGATTTATCAACAAAATTTATTTCAAGGTACCCACCGTTGCAACGCGCGGATACCTTGCTAATAGGATGTAAAAACTAAATTCAAATCTGAAAACGTAATAAAACTTCCAAATACCAATAAAACGGGCCTAAAAACCAAGCTTGTTAGGCCCTTTACTTGGTCATTATATGAGCCTAAAGACCAAGGCTACTAGATTTCCTACAAACAAAAAATAGTAGATAATCAAATCAAAATAATATAATTACTCTATAACTCGATTGGTATTTTTAGTTTACAAACTTCATTTTGTGGTTACATATTTTTTCAGCTTTCCTCATTTAACTTGAACTAGTTGGATACTCGCGCGCAACGACGACGATACATATTGTTTACATTAAAAATAGAGAGAACTGCAAAATACATTTCTGTGGTTTACACATTTTGGCATCTTACATCCCTGTCAGAAACTTTTGGCAATATACATCCTCCGTTAGGCAAGCGTTTGCCACAATACATCCCTTCTTAACAATGAGGACTAACGGTGCAAATTTTTCCTCCGTTATCTCTTAACGAGACTGAAAATATTAAACCGTTAGCCTTCGTTAGCCAAACATTTGCACCGTTAGTCCTCTTTCTTAGAAAAAAAAATTAAAAAAATTTTAAAATTAAAAAAAAAAAAGTTAAAATTAAAAAAAAAAGGAAAAAAATTTAAAAAAATTAATTTTTTTTAAAGTTAATATTTTAAAAAAATCAAAATTAAAAAAAAAATAATATTTGCGAATTTCTTTAAAAACTAATTTTTATAAAAAAATGCGTATTTTTTAAAAAAGATTAATTTTTTTATAAAAATTAATTTTTTTTATAAACATTAATTTAAAAAAAATAATGTTTTTATAAAAAAAATTAATTTTTTTTCGCAAATATTATTTTTTTTTAAATTTTGATTTTTTTTAAAATATAAATTTAAAAAAATTAATTTTTAAATTTTTTTTCCTTTTTTTTAATATTTTTAAAAAATGCTTATTTATAAAAAAAATTAATTTTTATTTTTTCACAAATATTATTTTTTTTTAAAAATTGATTTTCTTTAAATATTAACTTTAAAAAAAATTAATTTTTAAAATTTTTTTCCTTTTTTTTAATATTTTTATGAAATGCTATTTATATAAAAAAAATTCGCAAATATTATTTTTTTTTAAATTTTGATTTTTTAAAAAATATTAACTTTAAAAAAAATTAATTTTTAAAATTTTTTTCCTTTTTTTTTTTTTTTTTTAATTTTAATTTTTTTTTTCTAATAAAAAGGACTAACGGTGCAAATGTTTGGCTAACGAAGGCTAACGATGTATTATTTTTAGTCTCGTTAAGAGATAACGGACGAAAAATTTGCAACGTTAGTCCTCATTGTTAACGAGGGATATATTGTGGCAAACGTTTGCCTAACGGGGGATGTATATTGCCAAAAGTTTCTGACAGGGATGTAAGATGCCAAAATGTGTAAACCACAGGGATGTATTTTGCAGTTCTCTCTTAAAAATATAGTAAATGAATTGTTAACCCAACTCTCCCTGCAAGTCCCTACCTGATTAGTAAATTCGTTTCACAACACTCCGAATGTATATGTGTTAGTTGTATTTGTTTGTTTGGGTTTCTCGTAGCTTTCCCGTAATATCATTATTCCTGCATATAGAAAGACCCTCATAATCTCCTACCCGTCAAACACTCCCCCCAAAAGTATATGATTTTGACGAATCAAGTTTGTATTAATTGAAATAAAGGTTAAAGTTGATAAAGTTTGAATCAAAATAATATAAACCCACTAAAAATGTAAAGGTTAAAAATTAATAAAAATATATCAAATAAATGTTGAATTAAAGAGCACAAAATTTTAGAACATATGGTGAAATTGGATCATTAAAAAATTAAATAGATAAAAAGATATTTCAATTTGAAAATAATGCTATTTTTTTGTTGAGAAGTGACACATGTCACTCTATAATTAGAGCTTTTTATATTAATTTTTAATAGAGCCCACAATTTAAATGATATATATAATAGTACTACCTAAGGGTGAGCAAATGGACAGGATGGACCGGACCAACCGACAAAACCGACCGGACCGGACAGGACCGAGACTGGACCGACCACATTCGGTCCGGTCTCGGTCTAGGGATTTTCATAATTTCGGTCTCGGTCAGGATCGGTCCGGCTTAAAAACCGGACATTTAGCCTATTTGGACCGAGACCAGACCGAGACCGGACCGGACCGACCACATTCGGTTCGGTCCGGTCTCGGTCTATGTTTTTTGCCGGAATCGGTCTCGGTCCGGTCCGGTTTTTGGACCGTGAGCACCCCTATTACTACCTCCGTCCTATAATTATTGTTCACTTGACTTATGAAGTCTTTATTCTGCAACGTCGATCTTAAATAATTTTATTTGTGTTATATAATATTTGATGAAAATTATACCATTGAAAATATATTTAAAAAACAATACATTCATATAGTTTGCATCAAGTAATATATAACACAGAAAAATATTTACACTCAAAGTTTAAAACTAAAAATTAAAAAAGTCAAAAGTCGACAATAATTATTGGACGGAGGGAGTAATTACTTGTGATGTCAACCTATCAAAATATTTGTAGGAGAAAATGATTTTTATAAAACTAAAAGAGTTGAAGGGTGTCAAATGTAAAATCTAAACTTCATTTTGTTCTTTGCTGCTGCACACAGTTTCGGTGCAGTTACCGGCAGTCCCAAACACCCTCTGCAACCTCTTTTATAAATCTCTGTTTCTTTGAAATCCATCAATCTCGTTTGCAACTTTCAGCCACACTCATCGGATTTAAAGGTTTGGTTTTATTTCAATGTTTTATATATGTCATTTCTTTAGATAATTGCTTTGATTATTATACCTGGCTACATTAATTGGTTAATAATTTTTATCTTATTCATTTCAATTTGAATATAATTGCATTAGTTTAGGTAGTGTTTGGATTTGTATGTTCTGTATTAAAATGCAATAATCAAAGGGTGTTTGGATTTGTATATAGTGTATTGAAATGGAATAGTCAGAGGGTGTTTGGGGTATGATTATTTTGCTTATAAGTAGAGGTAGATAAGCAGCTTAAAAAATGAGTGGTTCACGGAATAGTGTTTGAGTTTGCTTTATTCGCGTTTAGCACAAGTTAGTTTTTGATATGTAGAAAAAGAGCGTAAGAGGGCAACAGGTTGGGTATGAGGATTTAAATTTTAAAGTCGATTTTATCCCCAAGTAAGCAGATAGTTTGAAATATCCAAACACTCTAAAATGCTCATCGGCTTAAAATAAGCAGACAAAGTAAGCAATCTCAAATAATCTCTTAGATAACAATTGTCTAAACGTTTGATAGTTCTGATTATTTAGGCACTTTAGAGGTAAAATGACCAGTATCGCGGAAGACGTTTACTGAGACTTTATGTTTAATGATTTCAAGGTTTGTAATCTTGGAGCTGGAGACGAACCCTGAATGTCATTTATCCCACATCATATGCTGAATGTCATTTAGTTAATGGGTTAACCATACATGTTTCCCTATGGCTTTTAGGTCCATTTTTCCTTTGTAAATATGGTTTTTCATTAGTTAAGGACCGGTTTATGTGCATATAGATGGTTTTTGAATGTCTTGACTATTTATTCAATCAATTTATATATACAACTTGTTGGTTATTAAGTGTTAACGAGTTCCCAGATTAGGGTTAAAATAATCAATAAGGTACCGGATATTCACTTGAAATCGTGGTATCACTTTCCAATAAAAACTATTCGACCCTATGCCTGGGTTACACAAATATCTCTATGGGATAAGACCAAGTGATGTTCTTGTTTTAGGCACAAACCAAGAACCAGATGCGTATTCATGTGTTTAGGGTTTTGTGATTTCGTATATCCATGCAGATGTGTTATGACCTCTATTTATAATAGAGAATACTCAAAACCCTAGCCCATGTAATTATATATAATTAACGGCCCATTAATTATATCATAATACTTTCCATAATAGTAGGAATCAGTGGTTAAAACCGAGCAGCAGAATAACTGATGTTATCAGCAGAATCAGCAGATTCACACTAGCAGTAGAATCAGCACACTAGCATCAGATTCAGCAGCAGAATCAACACACAATCAGCAGATTCAGCAGTAGAATCAGCTAGCAGCAGATTCTTCTCATAACCACTATTGAAGTCAGGGTGTTCATGGACCAAATGGGTGTACACTCCGTACCTCCAAACCCATTACCAGGTGTGAACTAATCCCTTTAGTGCACTAAATTTTTTAACAATCCTCCCCAAATTTAGTTCACTTCCTTTGCATGAAAAATTAAACACAAAACAAAACAAGTGCATAAATGAAAATATCCTGAGGATTGAATTTCCACATTAGTACATATACTTTCAAATATTCGAGAATCAGGGTGTTCTAAGAATTGAACCCTTCAACCCATTTGAATACCTGATGATAAATACACACAAATTTTCAAACACTATAATACTCCTGACACTATACAAGCCATGTGTCCATATCCAATTCATAAATGTTGTAAAAGCTAAAAGTCCAAAGCTTCCTGAAGCGGCAAAACTTCAACATTCACATAGGTGGTTCATCTTTAATTCATGTTCCTGCTTAGCACTTTTTCAAAGAAAATTAACCATTAAGAAGTTATGACTTCATCCTCCTTTCCAGCAGGTAACAAGCACAACCTTGGGATGTTTGTGATACATGTGCTTCAGTCCACTAAATGATCAGCTTTCCACATTGAACTCAGCTTCCAAGTTTCCTTAGAAGGGAGTTGGGTATCCTTGCATTCAGTGACTAAGTTGGACTTAAACCCATCCCTTTAGCAGACTTCAAAACCAAGTCTCTAGCCAAACCCTTCGTCAAGTGATCAGCTAAGTTTTGTTAAGATTTAACAAACTCTATAGATATCACCCCATTCATGATAAGCTAACGAATCATGCTATGCCTAACATGTAAGTGTCTAGACTTCCCATTGTACATCTGGCTATAAGCCTTTGCCAATGTAGCAGCACTATCACAACGGATAGAAATAGGTGTTATAGGTTTAGATCACAATGGAATCTCAAGAAGCAAGTTTTTCAACCATTCAGCTTCTTTGCCAGCAGCAGCTAAAGCCACAAATTCAGATTCCATGGTTGAACTGGTAATGCAAGTTTGTTTCTTGGATGCCCAAGAAATTGCACCTCCATCAAGTAGGAATACCCAGCCAATAGTAGACGAATTGCATCAGTGTATCCTTATAATTAGGGGTGTAAACGAGTCGAGCTTTTAGCGAGCTACTCGAGCTCGAGCTCGTTAACTCGAGTCGAGCTTGATAATTTTTGAGCTCGAGTCGAGCTCAAACAAAATGTCCAGCTCGAATAATTTCACGAGCCGAGCTTTTAAAACTGGTATTTAGCTCGGCTCGTTCGAAAGCTCGTTTAGTTATTCGAGCCGAACGAGTTACTCGAGCCGAACGAGTTACTCGAGCTAAACGAGCCTAATGAGCTAATCGAGCTAAATATGTAGTTACAAAATATTTTAATTATAAATTTTTAATTACTATTAGTATTATAGGTTAAAAACCAAAAGTAATAATATATTAACCTTCAATCACATCAAAGATCTACACTTTAGTTTATATATAAAATATAAGTTTTAACTATTAGCTTGAGCTTTTGTTTTTATAGACCCCACATCATTTTCCTTTTGTTTCACTCATCTAATGTGGGATGTGAAATAAAATCTTTTTCTTTTTCTTTTTTCATTCAAGCTTATAAGTATTACTTTAGATTAAGCATTAGAACAATTTTTATAATTGTAAACGAGCTTTCGAGCTCGAGCTTGGGTAAATAAACGAGCATATCAAGTTCGATCTTCTATACGAGCATTTTAAACTTGAAAGTTAGTTTATTATAGGATTACAAAAAAAGTTAAAAATATTAAACGAGCTTCGAGCTCGAGCTCGAACAACAAAAAAATATTCGAGCTCGAGCTCGAGCCAATTCTTAAAAGTTTATTCGAGCTCGAGCCGAGTAGTTAATAAACGAGCCTAGCTCGTTTAGGCTAAAACTCGACTCGGCTCAGATCGTTTACACCCCTACTTCTAATACTGAAGGATAACCAGTATATGAGAGACTATAATCCATAGTTCTCTTCAAATACTTAAAGACCCTCTGAATTGCTTGCCAATGATGAGCACTAGGATTACTAGTATACCTGCTCAGTTTACCCACAGCAAAAGCAATGTCAGGTCTTGTACAAGTCATGGCATACATCAAGCAGCCAATCACCCTAGAATACTTAAGTTGAGATACAGCTTTGCCAGTATTAGGCTTTAGCTTCTCACTTGTATCTATAGGAGTACTCACTGGAGTACAATCAAAGTAATTAAATTTCCTTAACACCTTCTCAATGTAATGAGACTGAGAGATAGAAATTTTGTTACTTTCATGTTTAATCCTAATACCAAGGATAACATCAGCCTCCCCCATATCCTTCATGGAAAACTTTGATGACAAAAATTCTTTTGTAAGATCAACTTGATTTTGGTCAGTGCCAAAGATCAACATGCCATCAACATATAGACAAATGATGACTCCTTTACCAGATTTATCAAATTTGCTATATACACATTTGTCAGCTTGATTAAGTAAATAACCACTAGACAAAACCACTTCATCAAACTTTTGATGCCATTGCTTAGGTGCCTGTTTTAGTCAATAAAGAGACTTAATCAGTTTACACACCTTGTTTTCATTGCTAGGCATGATGAAGCCCTGAGGTTGGTTCATGTAAACCTCCTCATCTAAATCACCATTCAAGAAAGCTGTCTTCACATCCATCTGATGAATAATCAGATTGTGAATTGATGCCAAAGAAATTAGCAATCTTATGGTACTGATACGTGCCACTGGAGCATAATTATCAAAGTAGTCTATTCCTGACTTTTGTTTAAAGCCTTGAATAACTAATCTTGTCTTGAACTTTTCAACAGTTCCATCTACCTTCATTTTCTTTTTGAAAATCCATTTGCAACCAAGTGGTAGATCAGTCAACACATAAGTGTTATTGCCCATAATGGAGTCCATCTCATCATTTATTGCTTCTTTCCAGAAAGCAACATCCTGGGACTTCATTGCTTCTTCAAATGTTTTTTGATCATCCTCCACAATGAAGCAATAGGAGTATTGGTCAGAGACCTCACTCCTTGTACCTTCAATTAAGTATAATTGAAACTCAGGTCCAAATGATTTTGGAGTCCTCACCCTATTGCTTCTTCTGAGCTCAGGTTCAGGTTGTTCCACAACCTCAGCAGGAACCTCATCAGATACTTCTGAAACACCATTGTCATTGGTTCCATTTGAAATCCTTTGACTTGGTCTAGGGATAGATGAGAATCTGTTCTCATCAAAGAGTGCATCCCTTGATTCAATTATTGAGTTAACTGAAACAGACTCATTAGGTTCTATAACATAAAACCTATATGCCTTGGAATGCTCAGCACATCCAACAAAGATGCATTCAATGCCTCTTTCTCCCAAAGTTTTCTGCTTTGGATCAGGGAGTCTTACAACAGCCCTACAACCCCATATCCTAAGATAATTAAGGTTAGGTTTCTTTTTAGTTCAAAGTTCATAAGGGGTAACTTTGTTCCTTTTGTTGGGAACCCTATTTAATAAATAGCAAGCTGTTAACATAGCTTCACCCAGAACCCTCGACTCATTCCTGAATAGGACAACATGGAATTAACCATCTCCTTTAGCACCCTGTTTTTCCTTTCAGAAATACCATTTTGCTGAGGAGTATAAGGGGCGGTCGTTTCATGGATTATACCAACAGACTGAAAATATAGTGTATCCATGTACTCACCTCCCCTATCAGTCCTAAATCTTTTGATCAGGGAACTTTGTTGCAATTCAACTTCAGTTTTAAATACTTTAAATTTATCTAATGCTTCATCTTTAGAATGTAATAAATAAACATGACAAAACCTAGAAGCATCATAAATAAAAGTCACAAAGTATTTCTTATTCCCCAAAGAGGGAGTAGTATGTAAATCACAAAGGTCACTGTGAATTAACTCCAAAACTTTAGTTTCACGTTTTACTCCTTGAAAAGGTTTCTTAGTCATCTTGTTCAACATACGAGTTTTACACTTTTCAGTGTTCATATCAAAAGCTGGTATTAACCCATCCTTGGACATATCTTGCATTTTTTTTAAATGTACATGGCCAAGTCTTGCATGCCATAGGTTTGAATCATAAAGTTTAGATGTAGATATAAAAGCAGAATCAATATTATCATGAACAGTATTAAGTCTGAACATTTGATTACACAAATAACCAAAACCAATAAACACACCATTTTTAGACAAAACAAACTTATCAGATTCAATAACTTGTTTATAACCACAATTATTCAAAACACTACTAGAAACCAAATTCTTTCTAATATCAGGAACATGTAAAACATTAAACAAAGAAACAATCTTTCCAGAACTAAACTTCAAATCAACACATCCTTTTCCATGCACCAGGGCAGTTGACTCATTTCCCATATGAAGAATAGAGCCATCATTCATTGACTCATAGGTCTTGAACCAGCTTCTATCTTTACACACATGAATTGTTGCTCCAGAGTCAACCCACCACGCAACATCATCATCCTGCACAAAGTAAATGTCAGATATATATATGTAACATAATAAATCTCAAAAGACTTATTAAACACATTCTGACCTTTCAAAGAATTGGTGTTACCATTCCCTCCACCTGTGCCTGATCCATTGGATTTGTTTCCAACTTTACCACCCTTGCAATCTTTCCTGAAGTGTCCAGGTTTCCCACACTTCCAACAAGTCCCCTTAGGTTTCTTGTTAAGATCAGATTTGGTGTTATCTTGATGCTTACGCTTGCCCTTGTTGTCATCGTACTTGATGGAGTTGTTATGCTCCACCATATTGACAACTGATGGACCAGTAGCAGTGCTACTCTTTAGCTTGTCAGTGTCTTGAGCTTTGAGTGAATCCTCAATGCACAAGTGACTGCCCAACTCAACAAGAGTTAACTCCTCCTTCTTATGCTTAAGCATATGCTTGAAATCTTTCCAAGAGGGAGGTAGTTTATCGATGATACACGAGACTGAAATAGCCTCATCCATGTTCATCTTGTGTTGTGTGAATCGACCAAGTATACTAAGAAGTTCATTGTATTGTTCCATGACATGTCTAGAATCAACCATTTTGTAATTGTTAAAATTACTTACAAGGAACTTTGTGACAACTGGCAAATTAGGGAACCATTTTTGAAAACCCGCATTACGTTAAAAGTTCGTTTATAAATTTATATTTGAATTTTATTCGTAACGAACTTGTAAAACCTATATTGTGGTTGATTATATTTAAAATTTTATGGAATCGAATTTGAATTATCGATGTGATGAGAATTTATTTCGAGATTTATTTGGCACTACGTTGACTCCAGCACTAGAACGACTTAACGAAAATTTAATGTTTTGGATTTACGGTTCGACTGTATATTTATTTTGAACGTATTGTGATATTTTAAAGTTTTGAGAACGAGCTCGGTTCGAGAAAGAGTGGGAGTATTTTAAAAAGTTACGGGTTTTGGTCCGTGTAATTTACACCTAGCCACCTAACCCTAAATATTAATAATACATTTATTAATATTATTATTAGTATTATTATGATTATTGTTAGATTAAAAGAAAGAAAAGAAAATAAAAATAAATAATAAACTACAAAATCGTCCTTGTGGGTTCTCTGGTATTCACACAACACAACACAACTACACCTACACACTCTCTCTCTCTATTCTATTATCATCTTCATCCTCCCATCACAAAACCCTAGCCGCCACCTCCTTGGCCGGCCACCACCACGACACCACCGCCTAACACCAATCAAACACACCTCAAAAATGCTTTCCATCACTAAATCTACTATATCTAATATTTTGAGCTCGAGTTTTCTTGTGTTTTGAAGATTTTTCGTGACCTTTTCTTGTAATATTGAAGGTAAGATGAGTCACAAGCATGGTGACTCGTATTTTTATTAAATTCGTGAAATGTGAGTCACGGGGTTCAAATCTTGGGCGAGTTTGTGATTAAAAACAAGATATATGAATGGGTTTTTGAATAAAACGTGATTATAACAAAGTTTGGTATCCGGGTTTGTTGTTTTTATGGGTGGTCGAGACCAAAACCAAGAGCCTATGCTCACGGCTTGTTATATTTTTGGGTTTTGGTGATTATTTGTTATACTTGGTTAGACCTTGTAGTGATTTTTTTGTTATCTTGGTCTCGTTTGGTATGTGTAACGAGAGGTAAGGACCAAGGGTTAAGGGTAGATTGATTTCTTTTTTTTTTTTTTTTGTTGTTATTATGTTCTGATTATTGTTGTTGTTATTGGATTGACGAGACCCATGAGGTCCGTTTGGTTTCGCTTGTGGCTCGTTGGAGATAAGCCGAGGGCCACAAGGGTCTCTTGGATGAACTTTGACTTGATATGAGGTGAGCCAAGACCCAAGGGGTTCGACAATAACCCTCACCTGGTATTGATGTTCTAGTTGAATTGTTGTTATCATATCTGGTTGTTATTATTATGGTGGTTGTTGACTTTATAATTGTGATTATTGAGGAGTTGTTGACGAATGGTAAATGTGGGGACCGATTGTGAGACGGTCACTTAGAATGACGGAGATAGGTTAGTCGGGTGCCGTAGTCGGACCCTATTGTTGTAGCACGTGATTTGGGTATTGTTTGGATGGAGTTGGTTCGCTTGATTATGACTTGGTTATTTTATTTTGGACTTGGACAATGAGCCGAGAGTGATGACTCGGACATGTGACCATTTCGTATGACTCGATAAATATTTATAATTAAACGCAAATAATAAAACTCGTAATAATATTATTGGTAATATAAACGTTTATATAAATATATAGAAGTGAATAACGTATATATAAATATATAAATGCGTATATTAATAATAACAAGATCACGAGTAATATTATAACAATAACGGGACTATAAATATTATGCTACGAGAGTAGTGTAATATTATTGGGAGCGTTATTATGAATAAATATTATAAATAACGAGAAATTCTTGACGTTGAATAAATATTAAATAAAATAATATCTTTTAAATAACGAGGAAAATTATCGAGTTATACGGGGTCGTGGTCACTTGAGTCCAAGTGGTTTATTATTTGTGACGTTCGTATTGTCACTGATATATGACGATTAATACATTCACTTTTGATAACTACGTAACTTATTTAATCGACGGGTTAAATAAGAGCTATTTAGTTATTTAAATTGAGTATATTAATGGGCATCGTATCCTACGACGCCCGTAGGTTGTGGTATGTGCACGAGAATAATAAATTACTAAGTATCTCGTGAGGTTGCCAAATTGACGAATATGGTAAGCTTAATGGCATAATTAAAGAATTTATTAAACTTTGATATATACCATATAGTACTTTATGTGCAATGTGTGACCTAGGATTCGGGTATAATCTTAGAATGGTATATTAAGTAAATAAATATGGGGGATTACCAAATCGACGGATTTGATAAACTTCGATATTTATTTAAATAATATATTGAACTAACATTAGACCTATAGATTGTTTTATTATCCTTTTTGTTGTGACTTTTTGGTTTGAGTTGTGTCGACCCACCACCCGTATGGATACCAAACGCCAAACTCCAAACTAATACGAGATAATACGAGAAATGGATTGTCGGAAGTAAAATGGAATACGTTCGGGTTTGGGAATATTTGATTTTGAGGAAATGATTTCTGAACGAGTTGATATGGTTAGGAAGTGCCGAGTCCGTAGTTGCCGTCTTTTGAGTTACTATACGTCTTACTTCTACCGATTTCTTCTTGCTGATTTCTGGACTTGAGGTGAGTCATAGCCCCACTTTTTACTCTTGAACTATGTTTTCAATACTTGGGGTGAGAAACGTGCAAATTATTTATGTGGACTATTATCGCTTTTGTATTCTTTTCAAAACTTGCTATGCGTATGAAACTAGGAAGAGCGAGGCCTAACCTAGAGTTAGGTAAGCTACACAACGAGGCCTAGACTAGATCTAGGTAAGTTGTACATGTCGTATCCTTACGCATGTTGGGTATGTCGTATCCTTACGCATACATATTGATTTGATTGAATTTGATTATTTGACTATAGTGTGCACCTATAGGATTATGATACTTCGGAGGTTATCTGAGTATTTATGATGGAGCGGAGGGTATTCGCAGGCTGTAGTGAATCCCTAGTATAGCTAGCAAGCGTTTTGCGTATATGTCCACTATATTGAATTATGAATTTAAACCTATGATCTCACCAGCGAAAGCTGACTTTTAGCACGTTTTCTCAGGTAATTAAGTGATGATTTGGATGCATGGATTGGAAGGCTCGGCTATGGCACCTGGTTATGAATCTATTTTTCTAAAACTCTGATATTAAATTTTGGGCCTACGTTTATTTCTTTTGGGCCTGACTCTGAATGAATGTTGGGATAAATGTAAACTTTAAAAACCCGTTTTGGTTGTGTTTTTCTTATGTTTACTTTATCTCGTTCTTTTATGTCTTGTGTTGGATACCAATTCCCGTAACACCTCGAAAGCTTGTTGAGTCTTCCGCTGTACCAAATTTTGGGGGTGTTACAGATTGGTATCAGAGCCAAGGTTATAGAGAACTAGGTAAATAAACACCTAAACTATAACCGATTTTTATAGAAAACGATCCTCGACCAATGCCCGCCAGCACGCCAAGCCGAAGCATCTTCGATTATATTGAGGTATTATGAGATAATGATTTGAAACGAGATTTTTGAGGTGATTGAGAATATGGGATATATTGATTTAGTGATAAGATGGCGTTTCGAGGAATTATATGGTTTAATTGCTTTATAAATGTTTTAGCAATGCGGTATTTGAAATTCTTTGTTAAGATTATATGATTGAAATTATATGAGGATTTTTGATACGGTATTTTGAGTTCGCGATTTAGTTGTTTTGAAACACTTACACCTACCCTACGCCGTTGTCACAAACCACGACCTCCTATTTGTTTGATGTTGCCGAGAATGTATTTACTGGTACACGTCGCTCAGCACAGATCACTATGGCCCCTGATGACCCATACACGAGATGGTCATGCGTTCAGCCACTACTTTATCGTCCCCTTCGTCACCCTAAGTCACCGATTTTATCGCCTCGTGGTTCACCTGCTCGGAGATGACGATTGATGGAGTACCCCTCCGACGAGGAGTACGAGGGTGAGCATGATGATAACCCTCAAGATGAGGAAGAGAATGATGACCCTCAGGATGAGGAAGAGGATGATCCTCAGGAGGAGGAGATGCCTGATGATGATGGGTCGCCAGCACATTCAGCTCATTCTGCGAAGCCCGATTCCCCGATATATCCGTTAGAGCCTGTTTCACCTGATCACCCGTTTTGTTTGATTGACCACCTGGTAGTCCCGTGGCGTCGGACGCGCCATCTGAGATATCTGCTGAGCCTGCAGATTTGGGTGAGACTGGTAGGATGTGGACTCGGATTACTGCACAGGGCGAGAGGATCTCGCGGATGTCTGACCGACTTGAGATGGTTATTGCTGAGTTTATTACTGAGTTGAGAGTTGATTTGACTACTGTCATTGGCAGGACGACAGCGATTAGGAGATGTATGATGGAGATACACAAGCAGATAGAGAGTCTGTAGAGAGGTTTCCTTACGGCTCGCGAGGCAAATCGCAAGCTGTGGCAGAGGAACACAGAGTTAGAGAAGGAGGTTGCAGACCACAAGAGAGATAGTGATACTCACAGTGTTGAGTTGGGATCGTTATGGAGAGGTTTGGATGGTTTGAGATCGGAGTTGAGGAGTCTACGCCAGCTTCATGGCTAGATCAATTTGGATTTGTGTTGTTGTTGTGTTGCTTCTTAAGCCAGGGAGTACTTGTTTAGGAGAGCTGGTTATTCTATCTTTTAAGTCATGTTATTCGGATTGTATGTTCGTCTCGTATGGAACGATTAGTATTTATTATGTCCTTTGGTATTTTGGAATGAAGTATCGATCACTACTTGTATGGACGATGGTGATCTCGTATGATATTCTACGATTTTGGCGTACATGGAGAATTGTGTTCCTATTTGCATGGTTGATATCGTGTTGGTATTATGTTGATCAATGGCCCCATGACGAAACCCTGTTAGAGCTACCAGAATTGGTCCTTAGTGACTACACCTGGTCGCTGAGGACGCCGTCCTACTCGAAATGTTGAAACCCCTACTCCTGATAACCTGAACACTACTAACCGCAACAACAAGAATCAAGATGTTGATGTTCAGGGAGACAATGATCATGTCCCACCTAATGCACCTACTGTGGATCAAGCAATGATCAATCAACTTGTGGAGCAACGAGTTGCTGAGCTACTAGCTGAGTCAAATCATTCCAACAACTCTGCTGGAACTTTTCCACCTGTTCGTGCTAATGGATGTAACTACAAGGAATTTCGAATTTGTAGACCCATTGAGTTTGGAGGAACTGAAGTGGTCTACTTGGTCAGGTGGATAGAGAAGACTGAGTCAGTATTTAATGTCAGTGGTTGTGCGGAGAATGCGAAGGTAAAGTTTGCTTCTTTTACTTTCAAGGATGAAGCTTTAACTTGGTGGAACAATTACCGTAATTCGGTTGGGAGTGATGTGGCTTATGCTATGACTTGGGAGCAATTTAAGTCTTGCTGATTCAGACTTACTGCCCAAGGAATGAGATTAAGAAGCTGGAGGAAACCCTGGACGACAAGATAATGGGGACCAACGTGTGGAAGCTGGAGCTGCTCATGGGAGAGTGTATGCACTTAGAAACGAGAGAGGAGAAGATCCGAACGTCGTTACTGGTACGTTCCTTCTCAATAATCGTTATGCTTCCATACTATTTGATACAGGTGCCGATAAGAGTTTTGTGTCCACTAAGTTTGCACCCTTACTAGAGAAACCCCCGATGGCCTTAGGAATTGGGTATGATATAGAGTTAGCTAATGGGGACATAGAAAGGATTAAGACTATCATTCGCGGTTGCACGTTAAATTTCTTGAATCACCCTTTCAACATAGATCTTCTACCCGTCACGTTAGGAAGTTTCGATGTCATCATTGGTATGGATTGGTTGTCGAAGTATCGTGCTCACATACTTTGCGATGAGAAGATCGTGTGTGTGCCTTACGGAAAGGAGATTCTAAATATACAAGGAGATCGAAAAGGTTCGAGGAGCCCATCCCGGTTAGCAGTCATTTCTTGCACTAAGCTACTGAAGCTAATGGAAAACGGATGTTACCTTTTCTTAGCTCAAATCTCTGAGAAAGGAGGGAAGGAGAAGAAGGAAAGATGCATTGGAGATGTGCCTATAGTTCGTGATTTTCCTGGTGTATTTCCCGATGATTTGCCGGGAATCCCGCCTACTAGACAAGTGGAGTTTCAGATTGAGTTGATATTTGGTGCTACACATGTGGCACGAGCGCCTTATCGACTTGCACCCACTGAATTGGAAGAGTTGTCGAAACAATTAGCGGAGTTAGCCGAAAAAGGAATTATAAGACCAAGTTCTTCACCTTGGGGAGCCCCAGTCTTATTTGTGAAGAAGAAGGATGGATCATTTCGTATGTGTATTGATTCGCGAGGAAGATATTCCGAAAACGGCTTTCAGAACCCGTTACGGGCATTACGAGTTTCAAGTGATGCCGTTTGGGTTGACTAACGCACCGACTATATTCATGAATCTCATGAATCGGGTGTGTAAGCCTTACTTAGATAAGTTTGTGATTGTGTTCATCGACGATATTCTAATCTATTCGAAGAGTGAAAAGGAGCATGCGGAGCATCTAAGGCTTATCTTGGAATTGCTCGGAAAGGAGAAGTTGTATGCCAAGTTCTCCAAATGTGAATTTTGGATTCCGACAGTGCAATTATTGGGTCATGTGATGATAGTCAAGGAGTTCATGTAGATCCCGCTAAGATTGAAGCTATTAAAGATTGGGCTGCACCGACAACCCCAACTGAAGTTCGTCAATTTTTGGGTTTAGCCGGTTAGTACCGAAGATTCATTGAGGTATTTTCGAAGATAGCAAAACCGTTGACCAAATTGACTCAAAAGAGCGTTAAATACGAATGGGGAGATAAGGAAGAGGAAGCATTTCAATTACTTAAGGAGATGTTGTGTAGTGCTCCTATCTTGGCGTTACCTGAAGGTAGTGAGGACTTTGTCGTCTATTGTGACGCTTCTCATAAAGGTTTGGGAGCCGTGTTAATGCAACGAGAAAAGGTAATAGCTTATGCTTCCCGACAGCTCGAGAAGAACTACACCACTCATGATTTGGAGTTAGGTGCTGTGGTTTTTGCCTTAAGGATATGGAGACATTACTTATACGGAACCAAGTGTGTTGTGTTTACTGACCACAAAAGTCTACAGCACATCTTGAATCAAAAAGAGCTCAACATGAGACAACGACGTTGGATTGAGTTGCTAAGCGATTATGATTGCGAAATTCGCTACCATCCTGGTAAAGCAAACGTTGTTGCTGATGCTCTTATTCGAAAGGAGAGGATACCACCGTTACGAGTTAGGTCATTGAGAATGACTATCGTATCACTGTTACCGTCTCAAATATTTGAAGCTCAAACGGAAGCGTTGAAAGCAGAAAATCGACCTGCTGAGAACATATTTGGGATGGTAGAAAATGAGAAAGGATTTGTTAAGCATTCTGATGGAGTATTATGTTTTGGAGATCGGATTTGGGTACCATTGTATGGAGGAATTCGAGAGTTGATTACGCATGAGTCGCATAAGTCAAGGTACTTTATTCATCCTGGGTCCGACAAGATGTACCAGGATTTGAAAAAGTTATATTGGTGGCCAAACATGAAGACAGATATAGCGTTGTATGTTAGTAAGTGCTTGACATGTTCTAAGGTTAAAGCCGAACATCAAAGACCGTCAGGATTATTGACGCAGCCAGAACTCCCAGTTTGGAAATGGGAGCGGATTACAATGGACTTTATTACCAAATTACCAAAGACAGCTAGCAGTTGTGACGCTATCTGGGTAATTGTGGATCGATTGACTAAGTCTGCTCAGTTCCTGGCGATTAGTGAAGATGATAGTGTGGATAAACTTGCGAGGTTGTATGTGAAGGAGATCGTTTCTAGTCATGGAGTTCCAATATCGATTATTTCTGATCGCGATAGCCGCTTCACGTCAGCTTTGTGGCGATCACTTCAAACCGCTTTGGGGACGAGACTTGATATGAGTACTGCATATCATCCCCAAATCGATGGTCAAAGTGAGAGGACTATTCAGACTTTAGAGGATATGCTTCGTGCATGTATAATAGACTTTGGTAAAGGCTGGGAGAAGTATCTACCCCTTGCGGAGTTTTCTTACAATAATAGCTACCACACAAGTCTCAAAGCTGCACCATTTGAAGCTTTATATGGTCGTAAATGCCATTCGCCTATTGGTTGGGCTGAAGTTGGAGATAGCCAACTCACAGGCCCTGAGCTTATTTTGGAGACTACTGAGAAAGTGACTCAAATTCGTGATCGATTGCAAGCAGCTAGGGATAGACAGAAAAGTTACGCTGATCGGAGACGTAAACCCCTAGAGTTCCAGGTTGGAGACAAAGTGATGCTGAAAGTCTCGCCTTGGAAAGGTGTGATACTTTTTAGGAAACGTGGGAAACTCAACCCCCGCTACATTGGACCATTTCCTATTTTGGAAAGAATTGGGCTTGTGGCTTATAGGTTGGAATTACCACATGAATTGAGTAAAGTTCACGATGTGTTTCATATTAGTAATTTGAAGAAGTGCCTTTCTGATGAGACGCCGGTTATACCGATGAAAGATATTCGTGTTGATGAGAAATTGAACTTTGTGGAAGAGCCGATTGAGGTATTGGATCGTGAGATTAGGCGACTCAAGCGAAGTCGCATACCACTCGTCAAGGTTCGTTGGAATTCCCGACATGGACCAGAATTTACGTGGGAACGTGAGGACGAGTTCCGAAAGAGATCCGAAGCTTTCACTTCGTAGATGGATTGTTTCGAGAGAAACCCGGGACGGGTTTCTTCTGAGGCTGGGAGGATGTGACAACTGGCAAATTAGGGAACCATTTTTGAAAACCCGCATTACGTTAAAAGTTCGTTTATAAATTTATATTTGAATTTTATTCGTAACGAACTTGTAAAACCTATATTGTGGTTGATTTTATTTAAAATTTTATGGAATCGAATTTGAATTATCGATGTGATGAGAATTTATTTCGAGATTTATTTGGCACTACGTTGACTCCGGCACTAGAACGACCAAACAAAAATTTAATGTTTTGGATTTATGGTTCGACTGTATATTTATTTTGAACGTATTGTGATATTTTAAAGTTTTGAGAACGAGCTCGGTTCGAGAAAGAGTGGGAGTATTTTAAAAAGTTACGGGTGTTGGTCCGTGTAATTTACACCTAGCCACCTTACCCTAAATATTAATAATACCTTTATTAATATTATTATTAGTATTATTATAATTATTGTTAGATTAAAAGAAAGAAAAGAAAATAAAAATAAAGAATAAACTACAAAATCGTCCTTGTGGGTTCTCTGGTATTCACACAACACAACACAACTACACCTACACTCTCTCTCTCTCTATTCTATTATCATCTTCATCCTCTCATCACAAAACCCTAGCCGCCACCTCCTTGGCCGGCCACCACCGCGACACCACCGCCTAACACCAATCAAACACACCTCAAAAATACTTTCCATCACTAAATCTACTAGATCTAATATTTTGAGCTCGAGTTTTCTTGTGTTTTGAAGATTTTTCGTGACCTTTTCTTGTAATATTGAAGGTAAGATGAGTCACAAACATGGTGACTCGTATTTTTATTAAATTCATGAAATGTGAGTCACGGGGTTCAAATCTTGGGCGAGTTTGTGATTAAAAACAAGATATATGAATGGGTTTTTGAATAAAACGTGATTATAACAAAGTTTGGTATCCGGGTTTGTTGTTTTTATGAGTGGTCGAGACCAAAACCAAGAGCCTATGCTCACGGCTTGTTATATTTTTGGGTTTTGGTGATTATTTGTTATACTTGGTTAGACCTTGTAGTGATTTTTTTGTTATCTTGGTCTCGTTTGGTATGTGTAACGAGATGTAAGGACCAAGGGTTAAGGGTAGATTGATTTCTTTTTTTTTGTTTGTTGTTATTATGTTCTGATTATTGTTGTTGTTATTGGATTGACGAGACCTGATGAGGCGAAAAATGATCCGTTTTTAGGGGGTCATTTAAGCCCGAATCCGACTTTATTTGATCAAATATTGCCCTAAATCGTTCCTTTTGTGATTTTAGGTGTTTGGAGAGTGAATTCTGGAAAAGAGGCTATTTTGGACGTTTTTGGAGCATAAAGTGAAGAAAACGGCAAAGTACCAAAAATCCAAGCTGAAAATACAAGGTGACGGCGTCAAGACCAAAGGCTTGACGGCGTCAGACATGAAGAATAATTTACCGTAGCTGGTGACGGCGTCAAATGGAGAGGTGACGGCGTCAAAGTGGCCAAGAATAAAATACCGAAGGTGGTGACGGCGTCACATAGGCCGTCACAAGTGGATCTAGGGCGTCCGAGGAAGTATATGGCGGCGAGTTGACGGCGTCAGATTTAACTCTTGACGCCGTCAGAACGATTTTCCTATATATAGTTTTCTAGTTTTTTCATTAGAGAGAGAGAAGTTTTGGTGAAACCCTAAAGACGATTTTGGTGCCTCTTTCACAGGTTTTTCAAGGGTTCCAAACCCTTGAGACCTTGCATTGTAATTGAGATAAGTGTACTTTCAATTCAATCAATATGTCTATGTGTTGGTTGTTTATCTCTTGTTCTTGTCTCAATTCTACTATGCTAGGCTAGATATCTCTTGTGTTTGCTTAGATCTAATGAAACCTAGATGTTGATTATGTGTTGATTACTTGTCTATTCTTGTTTTGAATGAATGATTTATATGTTAGGCTTAAGAAAACTGGCAGATCTCCAAATGGTAACATGCTTGAACGTCTTAAGAAACATGAACCGAGGCGTACTAGGTCTTTATTGGTTGTATTTAATGCATGAGCCACTGTTTACAATCCCTATAGTTGTGCTGGGTCATGGTGTAGGAGGAGATAAGAGCTCATAGAGTTGGGGAGTTATGTATGCCACCCCACGAATGGTATTAAGGAATACAATCCGTCATTCATACAAGTGTAACAAGTAATTAACATGTAAAAGATATCTAGGGAGTAGTGAAGTCTAAGTAAACACAATTTCTCCAACCACTGCTCACAACCTTAGTTTAATTTAGTTTAATTTCAATTTTTTATTATTTTATTTTGATTGCATCTTAGCTTTGGGTTAGTTGAATAGCAACTAATTCCGCCCACTCTTCCAAAACCCGAGATTTTAATTGCTTTCATAAAAAATATAAAAATACAAAAATAATCATCTTTCACCTCTAGAACTATTAATTAGGTTTTCTAATCCTAGCGACACTATTCCTAAGCTGAACGATCAATCCCTCGGTACTTGTCACTATACTATACTACAACGATCAGGTACACTGCCTGGTGGGGGTTGTAAGCCTCGCGAGATCCCTCGAGAGGTAAAGCAAGGTGCGATTCCCACGCATCAAGTTTTTGGCGCCGCAGCCCGGGGAATAGTTATTGTCTAGGTTAGGATTTCTTTTTATTAGGTCTACTTGCTAGATTCCTTTCTAGTAAGATTTTTATTTTTATTTTTAGGTCTTCTTTAGTCTATCTCATTTCTTTGTGCCTTTGTTAGTAAATTAACCCCATTGACTATTCCGTTGACCATTATGGAAAACGCGAATCCACCCCTTTCCCCTGAAGAAGTGGCTGTGTTACGTGAACAGATTGAGAGTGAGATTAGAGAGCTTAGAGAGCTTAATAGGTTGGTTAAGATTGAACTCGAACATACATTTAGTGACCTAGCAACCGCCTTGTATTCAAATAAGGACCTAGGGCCTAATGACTTTGTGAATATTGTTGAGAGACTAGAAGAGGAGGAAATGGATCCGAGGCTTAACGACTACTTTGATCTATACCCCACTAAGGAGGAGATTGCATACTATAATAATCTTATTGATAACCCGCGATCTCCTTTCACCATAATTGAACCTAAGATCAAGAGAGGCGATCCTAAGAGTGCTAAGATACCATGTATGATTGGATATAAGCACATTAGCAATGCTTACATTGACTTTAAATCTCCAATCAACATTATGTCCTCAACGGTTTATAATGATATAGTGAACACAAGACTTGAACCTAGAAGGGATCCCAAGTACCCCGGTGGAGTTTGTAACTTTGTCGGGAGAGTTAAAGGTTTACGTGTCTTTGTTGGTAATTTCACTTTTGTCACCGACTTTATGATTGTGGAGGATCTTGCTAATGTTATTGATTGTCGATTATCCAATGTTGTGTTTGGCCAACCATTTGTTGAGGAGTCTAAGTTAGAATATGATGAGGTAGATGGCACGATTCGATTTGCAAGTAACACCGATAGTATCACTTATAGGATGCCCAATAGGATGAAAGAATTTCGCTTTATATCTCGTTTGGATAAGGACAACGTTGGTGCTTTTGAGGATATTGATGAGAAGGATAAGAAAAAGGGCATGGACTATGTATGGGAAAAAAGGAGTCTTTACTACAAGGATTGCTTGGCCCTTGGACCAAGGTATAAAGTCGATGAAGAATTTGCCCAAATGATTATGGGGGCGATTGAGAAAAAGGTGATTGGTTTCTACAAGGAATATCTACAATCGGAGAGTGGAACCAATGATGAGATCACGTAGTAACCCACGACTTTGAGTCTAGCTACAAGACTCGTAAATAAAGAAAAGCGCTTCTTGGGAGGCAACCCATGTTTTGTGTGATTTTTATTTGTTTGATTGTTATTTGCTTCCGTATGCATGTTTTATTTTTATTGTTGGTTGATCATGTTTCTCTACTAAAAAATGGAAATACTTTATTATGTTGTTTAGACTAGTCTTAACTTCAACCTAGAGGTATTTTTGCAAAAGATAAGTGTAAGGGGAAACCCCAAATATGTTTTTAAGAAACAAACCGATCATGATTCTCCACAATATTTAATGAACATGTATATTCGTATTTGTTAGAGTCAAATGCTTGTATTGAGTCATAATGAAGTTTTGCAGGATTTTCCAGGAAGTAGGACAAAGTTTTTCCAGAAATTTTCCGGAAACTTAACATAAGGATTTCTGCAGGTTCATTCTGACGGCGTCAGGGCATTGCTCTTGACGGCGTCAGGAGTCAAAAATCTGGAAATTTTACCGGTTTTGTTTTTCTAACGGAGTCTTATAGTTTTTGTGAATTATTAAGTTTTATAATCTCCAGGAAATCTGCAAACTTCATTCCACAAGCATTATATCTTACTTTGTTTTCTAGGATTTAGTAACTTATATAGGATGCCGCCGATTTTACGCGAGGTTGCCCTGTCTACTTTTGTCAGGATTTACAGGTTATTTGTGACAAGAAGATGATTTATATTCTGGAAGGGAAGCTTTGATTGTTCGTTTTCTTGGAAGAAGATTTAACCTGGCCAACTAAAATCCATACCGAGCGAATCAGGGGAGTATTTGATTTCATTCTCTTTATTTTTTAACTTTTACATTCTTTACTTGAACATTGGGGACAATGTTCATCTTAAGTGTAAGGGGAGGGTAAAAAGATGATACCTTACATATGCACTTTCGCTTGAGTTTGTTTTGTTTAATGGTAGATGTGTAATAAAACTATGAGAAATACTTGTTAGTGTAATTTTAGCGCCAAATTTAAAATTTTTTACAACATTTAGGAGTGAAACTTTAGCCATAGCAAGCGTCTCATGGATAGGAGATTGTATGACTAGCACATAACCGTATATTCAGAAAAATTTTCCACCCAAAAATGTGAGGTTCGCCTTTAGATTTGATAGGAAAAGCATTCATTATTAGTGCTTATGAGTGTACCGGTAGCATTTAGATTCTAGAACTTGCGTTAGTGATGCATCCCGAGACCGCTAGTGAGACTACATTCGTGTAGTAGGATTTACTACATGATAAGAGGCATTAAGATCACCCTTGTGTTAAACCTGTATCATGATTACTTGACCATTTAAGTCATATTACTTGGCTAGTTAAGTCAACTAATTTTTCCCACACCCTTAGCATTGTACTCATTTTTAGTACACGATACCCCTAGTACACCCCTCCGAGCCTATCTTTTCGTTTCTAACTTCAAGCATTTTACTTAAAGGAAGAATTTGTTACACACCACTTAAATGTACAACCAAATCGCCTTAGCCTTCCGTGTATGCGCTCATTTTTAGTGCATTATTGTTATTTGTTAAACCCTAAGTTAACTTTCTAATTGATTACATGGTTGCTAAGTCGAGTCATATCCTTGTACATATTGTTTTGGGACGATTGGGACTCATGGGTAAGTACTTATTTTATGGAGTAATGGGGAAGAACATCATTTATTACTCCCATATGTACGTTAATCTTAAAAGTACTCCAAGTGTTTTGATTTTCTTAATTCGAGTCATTAGATTAGTTAAATGTAAAGTATGTAAAGATTCAAGTGTAAGGGGAATGTTCATACCCCTATGATGTACTATTTTGGATGGTAGGGTAAAAGTGTATGCAAAAAAAAAAAAAAAAAAAAAAAAAAAAAAAAAAAAAAAAAAAAAGATACGGACTACCATCCCGTTTTCATTCTATGTTCATTTTATGTTTTTGTTATTTTTTTCATTTATTAGCTTAAGTCGAGTCTAGTCTTGGTTTAGCAACGCCATCTTGTACATGTAATTAACTAAGATTGTTAACTCGCCACCAGTAAAACTTCCTTTATCCAACAAAACCGTGTAATTCATATCCCTACACCTAACGTTATAACCCTTTAAAAAGACCTCTTTGATAGTTTATCCTAGGTGCTTACGCCATGTGGTGGAGGTTTGATCCTTTCCCAAGCCTATGGTAATCTATTTTGCTATGACAGGTAGTGAGAGATATCTTCCATTTCCATAATGTTATATTACTTTATTACACCCGAGAGATGTGAGTATCTAAACACTATTTGTGAGGTGCTTGTGTATGACCTCCGTGCTTGTCTATTGGTCTTTAGTGGAACGATTATTTGTTGTAATTACTTTTATATTAGTGTTAAATGACCCCTAACTTGTCTTTTGAGTAGAATAAAAGCTCATTTGCTTGAGGACAAGCAAATCTCAAGTGTAAGGGTATATGATGAGGCGAAAAATGATCCGTTTTTAGGGGGTCATTTAAGCCCGAATCCGACTTTATTTGATCAAATATTGCCCTAAATCGTTCCTTTTGTGATTTTAGGTGTTTGGAGAGTGAATTCTGGAAAAGAGGCTATTTTGGACGTTTTTGGAGCATAAAGTGAAGAAAACGGCAAAGTACCAAAAATCCAAGCTGAAAATACAAGGTGACGGCGTCAAGACCAAAAGCTTGACGGCGTCAGACATGAAGAATAATTTACCGTAGCTGGTGACGGCGTCAAATGGAGAGGTGACGGCGTCAAAGTGGCCAAGAATAAAATACCGAAGGTGGTGACGGCGTCACATAGGCCGTCACAAGTGGATCTAGGGCGTCCGAGGAAGTATATGGCGGCGAGATGACGGCGTCAGATTTAACTCTTGACGCCGTCAGAACGATTTTCCTATATATAGTTTTCTAGTTTTTTCATTAGAGAGAGAGAAGTTTTGGTGAAACCCTAAAGACGATTTTGGTGCCTCTTTCACAGGTTTTTCAAGGGTTCCAAACCCTTGAGACCTTGCATTGTAATTGAGATAAGTGTACTTTCAATTCAATCAATATGTCTATGTGTTGGTTGTTTATCTCTTGTTCTTGTCTCAATTCTACTATGCTAGTCTAGATATCTCTTGTGTTTGCTTAGATCTAATGAAACCTAGATGTTGATTATGTGTTGATTACTTGTCTATTCTTGTTTTGAATGAATGATTTATATGTTAGGCTTAAGAAAACTGGCAGATCTCCAAATGGTAACATGCTTGAACGTCTTAAGAAACATGAACCGAGGCGTACTAGGTCTTTATTGGTTGTATTTAATGCATGAGCCACTGTTTACAATCCCTATAGTTGTGCTGGGTCATGGTGTAGGAGGAGATAAGAGCTCATAGAGTTGGGGAGTTATGTATGCCACCCCACGAATGGTATTAAGGAATACAATCCGTCATTCATACAAGTGTAACAAGTAATTAACATGTAAAAGATATCTAGGGAGTAGTGAAGTCTAAGTAAACACAATTTCTCCAACCACTGCTCACAACCTTAGTTTAATTTAGTTTAATTTCAATTTTTTTATTATTTTATTTTGATTGCATCTTAGCTTTGGGTTAGTTGAATAGCAACTAATTCCGCCCACTCTTCCAAAACCCGAGATTTTAATTGCTTTCATAAAAAATATAAAAATACAAAAATAATCATCTTTCACCTCTAGAACTATTAATTAGGTTTTCTAATCCTAGCGACACTATTTCTAAGCTGAACGATCAATCCCCCGGTACTTGTCACTATACTATACTACAACGATCAGGTACACTGCCTGGTGGGGGTTGTAAGCCTCGCGAGATCCCTCGAGAGGTAAAGCAAGGTGCGATTCCCACGCATCAAGACCCATGAGGTCCGTTTGGTTTCGCTTGTGGCTCGTTGGAGATAAGCCGAGGGCCACAAGGGTCTCTTGGATGAACTTTGACTCGATATGAGGTGAGCCAAGACCCAAGGGGTTCGGCAATAACCCTCACCTGGTATTGATGTTCTAGTTGAATTGTTGTTATCATTTCTGGTTGTTATTATTATGGTGGTTGTTGACCTTATAATTGTGATTATTGAGGAGTTGTTGACGAATGGTAAATGTGGGGACCGATTGTGAAACGGTCACTTAGAATGGTAAATGTCTCATAGCAGCAGCCATTGATTATCACTAATAGTTTCTATTGATTGTTGGTTATTAAGTGTTAACGAGTTCCCAGATTAGGGTTAAGATAATCAATAAGGTACCGTATATTCACTTGAAATCGTGGTGTCACTTTCCAATAGAAACTATTCGACCCTATGCCTGGGTTACACGAATATCTCTATGGGATAAGACCAAGTGATGTTCTTGTTTTAGGCACAAACCAAGAACCAGATATGTATTCAAGTGTTTAGGGTTTTGTGATTTCGTATATCCATGCAGATGTGTTATGACCTCTATTTATAATAGAGAATACTCAAAACCCTAGCCCATGGAATTATATATAATTAACGGCCCATTAATTATATCATAATACTTTCCATAATAGTAGGAATCAGTGGTTAAAACCGAGTAGCAGAATAACTGATGCTATCAGCAGATTCACACTAGCAGCATAATCATTACACTAGCATCGGATTCAGCAGCAGAATCAACACACAATTAGCAGATTCTGCAGTAGAATCAGCTAGCAGCACATTCTTCTCATAACCACTATTAAGTCAGGGTGTTCATGGACCAAATGGGTGTACACTCCGTACCTCCAAACCCATTACCAGGTGTGAACTAATCCCTTTAGTGCACTAAATTTTCTAACACAACTTATATCTGTTATATTGCTAGAATAATGAAAAAGCTCCATGGAACACGTAAAGTATCCTAATTTGTACCAGAAGAAGTCATTAAAAGCTTGCCAAACAATATCATCACTAATATTATAGATCGTTTGCCGATACAAGATGCAGTCAGGACTAGTATCTTGTCAAGAAACTGGAGGTCTATGTGGACTTTGCTCGGCCAACTCGTATTTGGAACTGATTTCTTTAAGTAAATAGTAGAAAAAGGAGACAAACATTTAAATGGGAGGATTATAAGTAGGCTTATTCTTCATCTTAAAGGTCCAATAACAAAGTTTGCCCTCTACACAGATAAGCGACGTTACTCCGTATTTGGTGTTCAGGATATAACTTACTGGATTGTGTTCTTGTCCGAAAATGGAATTGAGGAGTTTACTCTTGTGAATATGGAAGGAGAACCACTTACCGGACCACCACTTCTGTTGCCTACCCAGTTTTTCAATTGTATAAAGTTAAAGCATTTGCAGCCCCATAACTGTTGTCTTTGTCTTATGCCTAGTTTCTGTTGTTTTCCAAATCTATTGAGCCTGGAGTTGACTCACATACTATCAGATAGCTACACATGTGGGCTATTACTTACTCGATGTCCGTTACTTGAGTCTCTGAAACTTATGATATATGACATTGTGTGACCTTGACAACGGGGAGATGATGACGAGTTCCGCTATCCATCATGTTTTGGGGTTTTTCCCAAAACTTCAAGTGCTTACTCTAGATTTTTTGGGGTTTTTCCCAAAACTTCAAGTGCTTACTCTAGATTTTATAAATTGCAACGAAAGGTCAAGTTGGTTGCTTTAAATTAGTTTTTCTTACAAACTATTGAAACAAAGGTTTTGTGTGCTATCTTACTAATTAAATTGGCTTTATATGTACCATTTTCTTGTAGTTATTGGCGGATGCTGAAAAGAGGGTTCCAAGTGTCTTCCCGTGCCTAGGGACACTTACATTATCTGGTGTAGATTTTAGGAGTAATACTATGGTATCATATGCTATCGATTTGATTTGCGACTCCCCAAATTTAGAGGACCTTATGATTGTAGTAAGTGGAACGCATATTATCATATTAATTTATCGATCATATTAAGTTTTATCGTTACTAAGCATCTAAATCTTATTGAACTTTGTAGTCTGAATACAATGATGAGGTCCCACCGCCTGCACTTTGTTCCTCAGAAGTTGATTTCAGTAGAATGGAGAAGCTGCAGCTCAAGAAGGTGATATTCGTATGTAGTGGGGTTTTAAAGAATGAAGAATGTTTAATCAAGTCTTTACTTTCTTGTTCTCCCTTGCTAAAAGAGATGCGTATTGGTCATTACTCATCCGAAGTGGTAGGTGAAGAAAATGTAAAACTGATATTTGCTAGGAAGTTATTGAACCTTCATCGAGCTGCTGAAATCAAACTCACATTCTCAAAGAGCTCAGTGGGTGCAGTAGTGCTGAGTATAAAATGAGGGAAATATGCATGTATTGATGTGTGTGGTTCGTACAACATCGGTCATTAGCTTTTACATTGACAAAGATATGTTCAACAGAGTACACAATTAACAATGTTGCATTCTCAGTATTTTCTATTTTCTATGATTCAGGTAGCACAGGTTTGTTCATCTAGATTGTTATGGCTTTTATCATTTCTCTTGTATCTAAACAAGTCGAGGCAATGAAGATGTACACACTGATGGTTGATTTTTCTCTCTTGTAGTTCACTTGTTGAGGGTCGATTACACGGTAAGGTGGTTAAGCCTTCGTTCTTTGTGTATAAGATATGTTTGTGTGAATATGATTAAGTATGCGGAATCTACTTAACCACACTTTAGAAGATTTATGTTTTGGATATGGAAATGGAATAGTTAACACCAAATGATTCAATATTATTCAAAATAATACGAGTGATCTTTACTATCACTAGGGTTGCAAGACCTTGAATCTTATGTGACTTATGTTTGTTCTTTGTATTGTCTGTGTATATCTTTTCACATGCACATTCTAGATTGATATTGTGTATAGTTTCTTACCTTGGTTTATTCTTCACCGAGTGTTCAACTTAATACCTTTGACTATAGCTTTTTCCTGTATGCTTAGTAACAAATACCCCATCTCAAAATTATTAGTTGATGTGGCGGTAGTGGGTCTGATGACCATTGCATCGAGCCTCTCATTTTATATAACAACGTAGAAACGGGTGAAAAACAAACCAAGACCCTGACCACGTCCGCATAAAATGAGAGCAGTAGAAACAACCTCGAACCAAATAGTCCACAAAAACGAGACCCGTCTAAACAACCTCAAACCAAATAGTTTGTACCACAGTGTATACCAAGTGCTAGTGCTGCATAATGTGGAAACGGTTGACAAAGAAAAATTCAAGATTGTCGGACCATCACATGTTGAAATGGCTAGAACCCTTGCCAAGACGATGTCTCCTGGACCAAAGAACCCCTGAAACAATGACACACCTCTTAAATTTCCCAACACTGCCACCGAACATAATCGCACGTGCCGAACTAAACCTTTAAACCCTCGACCCTTGTTGACACGACCACAAACATAAACTGAACCCGATCACAACCGTAAGACCACTAGTCTAAACAAACCACAACTGAACTACAACTAACCACAACCACCAATATACCACAACCAAATCAACTGAGTCGCAACGCCAACAACCACTCATCTGACCCAAATCCGAACCAATGACCACAAGTTGAAATGCCCACCAATTTGAACCGAACGAACTACCAACTAAACCTTTGCGAACCACGAAACCATCAATCAGACCACACCACGCCTAAATGAACCGCACCACCATAACCATAACCATAATCATCACCACAAAAGCATCTAAATAAAATGAATAAAGAACCTGACATAAACCACCTCAAGAAACCAGATCATGAACCATTTAATGCCAGCACTTTGTTAAGATATCCTAATTAAACCCGATATCTGAACCATGACCCCCACACCCTTAAACTGAAACCGCAACTGAAACCCAAGATACGAACCAAAACAGGAGAGAAACCCAAGATCTGAGTATCATACACACCAATCTTGAGAGGGTGGGCCTCCGGAGCTTTTAATATGGTAAACAGCAAGCTTATATATACATTTATACATTAATAATAGATCTTAAATCTTAAGATCTCAAAGGCTCAATACATTCTTGTTTTTGAAGTTTTCCCAGATTAGCCAAGTTTTGAACTACATGAACATTACAGGCATATTTATTTCTATATTAACAATATTGACGTAGTTAACATCAACCATCTAAAGTGTTAGTTAAAATCAATGTATAAAGTATTCTTCCTCAGTGAAGATTAACTTCATATTTTTTAAATAACTAGAATACAAAATCCAAACTTGAAATGATCTTAAATAATTCAGCTAACTAAAATACAAACATTAAGGTATTCTTGTCCTCATTAAGGTAACCGCTTTTATGTATTCTTGTCCTCATTAAGGTTAATGACTTGATATTGTGAGAACTAAAAATGAGATGGTCGATCCCTTCCATAGACAGAGGGTAAACTCCAGCGACGAGGATTCTGCTTATCATATGTTAAGACGACCATTAAGGTAACCACTTTTATGTATTCTTGTCCTCATTAAGGTTAATGACTATCCGCGTAGAAATGTTTCAGGTTATGTTGTGTAGAAATTGTAATAACACCAACAAATGAATCCAACCAACCTCCCCTTGATTAAAATAATAACTTGAGTCTTTACAATACAAGAAATAAGCTAACAATTAGATCTCAAAGATTGATCTAAAGAACAGAAAGATAAACAACAACTAGATCATAAGCAATAGATCAGTTGAACGAATACAAGATCAGATTAGATTGAACTTGGTGATAACGGTAAGAAGTGAGTGAGAAAAGTATCCGTTAAATGAAACCCTAAACCATAGCGATCCTTAAATAGCCAGCAACTTTGAGAGATCCCAGCTTTAGACCCTGCAAAATATAGAAGAGCACAAAGAAAGACAAAAGAAAGAATCAGAGTTAGGAAGGTTTCTGTAATGACAGAAACAGACCCTGAAAGTTTGGAAGGTAATTTAACACCCTCCCTCAAACTTTCACACCAACCATCAATTTTCCACACCAAACATGTCCATCAGACTCAGCTGATCACACAAAAACTTATGACTTTTACAGTCTAAAGCTTTTGTAAAAACATCAGCAATTTGCTGCGAGGTATGAATCTTTTCAGTCTTAATAACACCAGCAGACACTTTTTCTCTAACAAGGTGAACATCAATCTCAAAGTGTTTTGTTTTCTCATGAAATACAGGTTCCCAGCAATCTGCAAAGCAGAACTGTTGTCACAGAACAACTTCACAGGAAGCAATTCACTAACACCCATGTCACCAAGAAGATTAGTTAGCCAAATAACTTCACATGTACAAGAAGCCATGCTTCTGTATTCTGCCTCAGCAGAAGATCTAGAAAGAGTGGCTTGTTTTTTACTTTTCCAGGTAACCAAAGAGCCTCCCAAAAAAACACAATAGCCAGACACAGACTTCCTGGTAATAGGACATCTTGCCCAATCTGGGTCAGCATAAGTTTTCAGTTTGAGGCTCCCATTTTTGTAAATTTGAACACCTTTTCCAGATGAGCCTTTTAGATATCTCAGAACCCTTAAAGCAGCATTTAAGTGAGACTCAAGGGGAGCATGCATATATTGACTCAAGCAATGAACAGGATAAGAAATATCTGGTCTGGTGTTAGTTAAATAGATTAACTTGCCAACCAGTTTTTGATAATTACCAATGTTATTCAAGGCTTTATCATCAACACTTTCAATATGATTAAGAGTAGTATTTTCAGGTAAAGGTGTGTCAACAGGCTTAGCAGCAAGTAAACCATACTCATGTAACAGTTCAAGACAATATTTTCTTTGACTAAGGCAAACACCTTTTTCATTTTCTAAGACTTCAATGCCAAGAAAATATTTTAACATTCCCAAGTCTTTTATTTGAAATTTGGACTGCAAAAACACTTTAAACTTTTCAATTTCATTGTTGTCATTGCCGGTTATAACAATGTCATCAACATAGACAAGAAGAGCCAAAAACACACTCCCAGATTTCTTAGTGAACAAAGAATAATCAAACTTAGACTGCACAAAACCATGTTCATTAAGAGCATTAGTTAATTTGGCATTCCATTGTCTGGGGGCTTGTTTCAGACCATATAGAGACTTGTTAAGTTTTACAACTTTAGATTTATGATCATCAAAACCAGGGGGCAAGATCATGTAAACATCCTCAGTAAGGTCACCATACAAGAAGGCATTATTAACATCTAACTAGAAAAGATTCCAATTATTGCAAATAGCCGCATTAATCATGCATCTAACGGTAGACATCTTAACCACATGACTAAAAATTTCCACATAATCAAGACCCTCCCTCTGGCTGAAGCCCTTGGCGACAAGCCTGGCTTTATACTTATCAACTTCACCTGTGGATTTATATTTAATTTTCCACAACCATTTGCTACCAACAGGTTTTCTACCTGGAGGTAGCTCACATTCAGTCCAGGCGTTGTTCCTTTTTAAAGCAGTAACCTCATTATTTATAGCCTGAATCCAATTAACATTTTTTGATGCCTCTTCATAGGAAGTAGGTTCAACAACTTTGTTTAAAGTGGTAGAGAAGCAATAATTAGCAGGACTCAAATTAGAGTAGCAAGCATATTTCTCCAAACCATACTTAGCACTACTGTTAACAACAAAATTATTGAATCTAGCAGGCAACTTTGTTGGTCTACTAGATCTCCTAAGATCAGGCTGCACTTGACTAGTGGGCTGAGTGGATCCATTTTGAGGATAATTGGAAAGAACAGTGCCCTCAGGAGGAGTATTATCACCCATGGAAGTAGCAGTACCAGTATTCCTACCATCATCAGAAGTATTTGTACTTCTGGGGCAAGAATAGGCATCACCAACATCATAGGGGGTACTAGTACCTCTCCCTTCATCATTGGGACTTAGATCACAATGTTTCTCATCAAAGAAATTTAGACTATTTAAGGTAGTCTCAACATTCTCATAGGTCTAATTAGGAATCAAATTTGTGTTCATTTTGAATGGAAATATAGTTTCATAAAATTGAACATCTCTAGAAAAAGAAATCATTTTTGTTTCAAGATTATAAAGTTTGTATGCCTTTTTTGTAGTAGAGAAACCAATAAGAACACACTTTTCAGACCTAGAAGAAAATTTATCAGAATTGTTAAGAATAGATGAAAAACATAAGCAACCAAAACTTCTCAAGTGAGAAATTTTAGGTTTTCTGCCATACACAAGTTCAAAAAGAGAAAGACCACTCAGCACAGAAGAAGGCAACCTGTTAATAAGGTAAGCAGCAGTTAAGATACACTCAGGCCACATACTGAGAGGAATACCACTTTGAAACAACAAACTTCTAGCAACATTCAAAAAGTGCCTGTGCTTCCTCTCAGCAATCCCATTCTGCTGAGGAGTGTGAGCACAGGTGGTTTGATGCACAATACCAAGGCTATCAAATAAACTGCTCATTTTGTTATTCACAAATTCTGTGCCATTATCAGACCTTACAGTCTTGATTTTGCATTTAAACTGAGTTGAAACCAGATATATATAGTTCACAAAAAAATTATAGACTTCATCTTTGGTTTTAATAAGGTAAATCCATACAGCCCTGGTAAAGTCATCAACAATAGTCATAAAATATCTGAATCCATCTCTGCTGGTAACCTTATAAGGTCCCCAAAGGTCAATATGCACAAGGTCACCAATGGCAGAACTTTTGTGTTCACTTAAAGGGAATGGTTCTCTTGTTTGCTTAGCCTTATGACAGATGTCACAAGGAGAGACATGAGAATCCTTAGTGAACTTAAGCTCAGATTGTAACAGATCAACAGCATGGTCAGAGGGATGACCAAGCCTGTGATGCCATAAAGATTTAGAATATTGGACAGACAAATTACCTACAGTTTGATTCTTAGAGTTGATGGGAGAGGGAGAATCAAACAAGTAAAGGCCACCATTCTCACTACCAGTCCCCATGATTTTGTTTTGAGTTAAATCCTGAATGTAACATTTAGTTTCAGAAAAATCAACAAACATTCTGCTGTCTTTAATAAGTTTATGAACAAATAAAAGACTGACACAATACTCAGGAACAACCAACACATCATATAAAGTGACATATTCCGAAAGTTTTAAGTTTCCAACATATTTGATTTTGGCAAGGGTTCCATTAGGATGTCCCACAGTTAGGTTTAAATCTGAGATGTCAACTATTCCAAACATATTTAAGGTTGAAACAGTCATATGTTGATTAGCACCAGAGTCTATGATCCAGCCAATACTCATTTTACACAAAACAGTATTACTGTTATAAAATCTATGAAAGTTTATATTGAAGAAAACATTGTTGTTTTGAAAACTGAGCATACCTGCCATGTTAGCCTGCATTCCACTAGAAGGCATCTCATTGATAAGGCTCATGAGTTTCAGCATTTGTTCATTTGTGAAAGACATAGGGGAACCATTCTCAGTAGAGGAGTTGTTGGAATTAGCAGTAAAAGAGGTTTTAAAACCATTCTGTTTTGGACCAGGATTTTTGTTATAACCAGGGGGATACCCAACAAGTTCAAAATATCTATCAATAGTATGCCCAATTTTACCGCAATTATTGCAAAGCAGATTAGGATTAGGTCCCCTATTACTCCCACTGTTGTTATTGTTCCCAAACTTTTTGTTATCACTGCTAGAAAACTTTTTGGTATCAAACTTATTATCAGTTCTTTTAGTGCCATTATTAGTCCAATTAGTTTTAGCAATAAAACCAGAGATTTGAGGTTTGGTCTCAGAACCAGAAGAAGAAGAAGAAGCAAAGCCTCTATGAGACTCTTCTCTGGAAACAATAGCAAAAGCATCTTTCACATCAGGAAGAGTTTCTCTAGAGAGAATACTACTTCTGATAGGTTGATAGACATCATTAAGGCCCATGAGAAATTGCATAAGTTTCATAAGTTGATTATGTTGTTGACATAAATAATGTCTTAAAACATTGTTAGCATATTAACAATGTCTCTATGTTTTGATAATTACAAAGCATAAACTCATTAATCTAAAACTTATGACGTAAACAAGTTTTTAGTGCTTAATATTTGTTTTTGCTTTCATATCACTTAAGGTATGAATAAACAAAGGGTTTATTACATTTCATGATCAAAGGAAATTTTTCTAATCACTAGAATTTTTATAAAATGTATTAAACATCTTATATCTTTTACAAAATTACTTTTGGAATTAAAAGAATATGTTCAATTCATTATAAATATATGATTTCAAATTTCCAACCAAAAATGGCAAATTCTATCCAGAAAAATATTCCCCACTAAAAGACAAGAAAAACCAACGTTCTGAAGGGGCGGCCCCCTTAATTCCTTAGGCGGCCCCCTTAATCATTAAGGGGACCGACCACTAATTAAGGGGACTGGCCACGCTCCAGAACAGTATTTTTCTCCCCTATAAATACTGGTTCACTCCTCAGAATTTTCTCACCTTTTGGACTTCTAAACTTTCTGATCTAGATCCATATTTCTATTCTCTTATCCTTTGATCATAAGTGTATAATTCTTTGTTTCAAAGTGATCCAAGCTTCATCCTCTCAAGTGCAAGAGAAGAATACTTATATCCCCAAAGACAAGAAGTATTACAACTTGTTGTGATCTCCACATCCAAGTTGTTGGTGCATCATCAAAGATCATTTACATTATTCTTTGTGAAGATTGTTGTGAATATTTGATTGTAGATAGTTGTGCTAGATATATAGATTGTGTGATTAGTTAGTAGCTTGGTGTGAAGAAGAAAAGTTAGGAACTAGATTGGTGTGAAGAAGATAGGTGTGGAGTAGTTAGTTGTGAAGTAGATTGATTTGAAGAAGTTGTGTAGAAGTTGTGACTTAGGTGTGACGAAGTTGTGGTGTGAAAATTGGTGTGTAAATTGGTGTGTACGGTTTTCTCCGCAATAAGGGAGCTTGTTGATATAGTGAAGAAAACTCTCGAGTTAGGTGCTCGGGGAGTGGAGTAGGGCAAGGAAGGTGTCCTTGTAGCCGAACCACTATAAATCTCTTGTCTCGCGGTTCGATCTTTCCATCTCTTACTTATTTCATTACTTGTCATTGTTATATATTGTGTATTGTTAGTTGTTTATATTGTACAAGACTTGAGATCACATATTATCGAATCTAAGTTTTAAAAGCCAAGAAAACACTAAAACTATCTTTTATAACGAATTAAAAAGACGTAAAACTATTCAAACCCCCTTCTAGTTTTCCACAATTGGTATCAGAGCCACGTCTAGCAAGACTTTTAAAATATATTGTATTTTAAAACTTGTAACGATCTATGGAATCTGAAAAATATTTAGAAGGGCAATCTATGCAAAGACCACCACTATTTGAAAGTGATGGATTTTTATATTGGAAAAATAGATTCGAAACGAATGTGAAATCAAAAGATCTTGATCTTTGGCATATTATTACCTTTGGTGATTTTCCCCCTATTCAATATAATGTTGAAACTAAAATGAATGAAATTGTATCTTTCGAAGAACAAAATGATGATTTGAAAAAGAAATTAGCAAAAAATAATGAGGCTAAAATGGTTATTTATAATGCGTGCGTTACCACGCAAAGAGTATGAAAGAATTTTTATGTGTAAAACCGCCAAAGAAATTTGGGACTCTTTACTAATCACTCACCAAGGTAATAGTCAAGTCAAAGATAATAAAATAGATCTTCTTGTACAACAATATGAACAATTTACGATTCCGGAAGAGGAATCAATTGATAATGCTTTTGTTAAGTTTAACACTATTATCACAAGTTTAAAAGCACTTGATGAGATATTTTCTAGTAAAAATTGTGTTAGGAAATTTCTTAGGGCATTGCATCCAAAATGGCGAGCTAAGGTCACTGCAATTGAAGAATCAAAGAACTTGATGACGTTATCACTAGATGAACTAATTGGCAACTTGAAGGTTCATGAAGAAATCATAAGAAGAGATTCGGAAGAGGTCAAAGTCAAGAAAGAACAAACCAAATCCATTGCTCTAAAAGCCAAAAAGGAACCTAGTGATGATGATGATTCAAGTGACGAAATTGAAGACGAAGAATATGCAATGGCCGTAAGAGAATTCAAGAAATTCTTCAAGAGACGAGGAAGATTCACTAGATCATCACGAGACGAAAGAAAAGCGTTCCAAAGAAATAGAAGTGAAAACTACGGGAAAAGAAAGTGCTTTAGATGTGGAAGTCCAAATCATCTCATTGGCGAATGCCTAAAGCCACCAGGTTATGAAAATCAAGGCTCTTTTGTTAGTGGAACATGGAGTGATAGTGACAAAGAAGAAGTTGAAAAGCCAAGAGATGAAAAGTTTTTTATGGCAAAAGAAACCGACGAAATATGTTTAGGAATTGACTTGGAACCTGACGAATGGATCAAAGATAGCGGATGTTCGAGGCACATGACGGGGAACCGCAAGCTATTCTCTACATACAAGGTATACAATGGAGGTAACGTTATTTTCGGTAGTGACTTACGTGGAAAAATCATTGGCAAAGGTACGATTTCTCAAGACTCACTTACTATTGAAAATGTAGAGCATGTAGATAAATTAACATATAACTTGCTTAGTGTAGGACAAATATGTGATAATAAATATAGAGTCACATTTACCGAAGAGGATAGCGAAATAGTTAAGAATGGAAAAATTATAGGTAGAGGAATTAGGAAAGGTGGCATATATGTTATGAAAGTAGGAAACAAACCTGAGGATAGGATATGCCTAACGACCCTAGATGAAAACTCTACATTGTGGCATAGGAGATTAGGACATGCTAACATGCAACAAATACAATCTTTGGCCTCTAAGGAATTAGTTAGAAATTTGCCTAATCTAAAATATGACAAGCATTTTTGTGATGCATGTAAAATTGGAAAACAAGCTCATCCTAGTCACAAAGCTAAGAATATAGTATCCACTACTAGGTGCCTAGAATTATTACATATGGATCTTTTTGGTCCATCCGCTGTGCAGAGCTATGGAGGAAACAAATATACCTTAGTAATAGTAGATGACTACTCACGATACACGTGGACTAGGTTTTTAAGTGACAAAACCCAAGCCTTTGAAAAATTCGAAATATTTGGTAAAATGATTCAAAATAAATTAGGATGCTCAATAGTTGCCATTAGGATGGACCATGGTAGGGAATTTGATAACGAAGTACAATTCGAAAAATATTGTGAGTTAAATGGAATATCTCACAATTTCTCCGCTCCTCGTACTCCTCAATCAAATGGCGTAGTAGAAAGAAAAAATAGTTCACTACAAGAAATGAGTAGAACTATGTTAAATGAACAATCCATCCCACAAAAATTTTGGTGTCACGCCGTAGATACATCAACTTATATTTTAAATAGGGTATCAATTAGAAGAATTCTAGGAAAAACTCCTTACGAGTTATTAAGAGGTAGAAAACCAAACTTAAGCTACTTTAGGGTATTTGGAAGTAAATGTTATATTTTAAACACTAAGGATTACCTCACTAAGTTTGATCCAAAATCATATGAAGGAATATTTTTAGGATACTCACAAAATAGCAAAGCATATATAATACTTAACAAACACTCCATGAAAGTAGAGGAATCACTAAATGTAACATTTGATGAAACACCACCACCTCCTAAAACATTACCTTTAGAAGATGATGATTTAGTCGAAGATGAAGCTATTGAGGTTAGTAAAACAAAACCCATAGGAAATGATAATGAAGACATTCACTTAGAAAATAACGAAACTGTTAATATTAAAGAATCTAGATCACATCCATTAGATAATATAATAGGACATCTTAACCAAAGAACCCTCAGGTCATAAGCCCAAGATAAAAACAATTTCTTTTGTTTCCTCTCAGCAATAAAACCTAAGAACATTAGCGAGGCTTTAAAGGATGAAAGTTGAGTTATAACTATGCAAGAAGAATTAAATCAATTTAAGGCAAATAATGTTTGGGAATTAGTCCTAAATCCAAAGAATATGACCATCATAGGAACCAAATGGGTATATAGGAATAAGTTAGACGAGAATGGAATAGTTACTAGGAATAAAGCTAGGTTAGTTGCCCAAGGTTATAATCAACAAGAAGGAATTGATTATGACGAAACTTATGCCCCCGTAGCTAGACTAGAATCAATTAGGATATTACTTGCCTATGCTTGCGCCCTAGATTTTAAGTTATTCCAAATGGATGTGAAAAGTGCATTCCTTAACGGTTTTATCAATGAGGAGGTATATGTAGCACAACCTCCAGGATTCATTGACTTCGCAAAACCTGATTATGTTTATAAGTTAAAGAAAGCCTTGTATGGACTCAAACAAGCTCCCAAAGCTTGGTATGATCGATTAAAAGCTTTTCTTATTAAACATGATTATTCCATGGGAAGGGTAGATAACACTCTTTTCACTAAAAGGAAAGACCCAAATCTCATCATTGTCCAAATATATGTTGATGACATTATATTTGGATCGACTTGTCAAGACATGTGTGATGAATTTGCCAAAATCATGCATGATGAGTTTGAGATGAGTATGATGGGTGAACTTAACTTCTTCCTAGGATTACAAATAAAACAATTAGAAGATGGAATATTTTTTAACCAATCTAAGTACATTAAGGAAATGCTTAAGAAATTTGGCCTAGAAGACTCAAAACCCATAAAAACCCCCATGTCTACGAAAGTAAAGCTCACAAAGGACGATGAAGGTGAGTCCGTAGATAACACCAAGTATAGAGGAATGATAGGTAGTTTACTATACTTGACGGCAAGTAGACCCGACATCATGTTTAGTGTCTGCCTTTGTGCCCGTTTTCAAGAGGATCCTAAAACCTCTCACCTAGAAGCGGTTAAGCGTATCTTCCGATACGTTAAAGGCACTATACACTTAGGATTATGGTATCCTAAGGGATCCGGCATAGAAACCATCGTCTATGCAGATTCGGATCATGCGGGAGACTACGTAGATAGAAAGAGCACTAGCGGTATTTGCACGTTTATGGGATGTTGTCTAACATCTTGGTTTTCAAAGAAGCAAACCGCTCTTGCTATTTCTACCACCGAAGCCGACTATGTAAGCGCCGGAAAGGCATGTCAACAAGTACTATGGATGAAACAAGCTCTCGTAGACTATGGAATTAGGTTAGAAAATGTCCCCATTATGTGCGATAACAAAGGTGCGATAGATTTAAGTAAAAATCCGGTGCAACACTCTAGGACTAAACACATAGAAATACGTCACCATTTTCTTAGGGATAATGTACAAAAAGGAAATATATCTATAGAAAATGGTGCATCGGAAGACAACATTGCGGATATATTCACAAAACCCCTTAAGCGTGAATTATTCAACCACTTGCGTTTAGGATTAGGAATGATGGAACAAGTTGGCTAAATTATATTGAATTAATACAAATTTATACTTGCATAAAATTTATTTTACTCCCATTTCATCTTTTCTGAGTCTAGGAATCTATTTCGCACAAAACTAAAGATTGAGAAGATTTATTTTCTTTGCATAAACCTTTTTGTAAAACTCAATCAATTTTCTCTAAAAATTATTCTCACAATCTAGGAATCACATGAAGATCATTTTCCTTGCATTGTTGACTAATTCTAAAAACATTGTCTTTCAAAATCATGCATAAACTCTCACATAAATTGTCAATGTATATAATCTAATATATGTCTTTGACATTCATGATCGAGCAAAAATTGAATCAAGGAGACAATTTGAATTGTTTCTTAGGATCGTTATTTCTTTTTGCATCTAGGAGTCGAAACAATCACAACTCCACATTTGTTGCATATAGACACTCACTAGGACAAATTCACTAATAATGGTGTCATCTTGATCCATCACTAGCTTTTCACTCACTAATTGCCTTTGCCTTTAATCTAAGATAGGTGCCTTAGGAAGTTTAAGTAATCTTGCCCTTACTTACCTCCCCTTGCTTATTATGTGTTGATTAATTGCTCTTTTGCCTATGTGTTATTGCATGCATGCTATATCTTGATTAGATTAGATTCTATATTGCCTAAGGGAATTGAACTTGCTTGAACTCTAACCCAAACATACAACCTTTCTGCAAATTTTCTGCCAAAAACCCAATTCTGGAAACCTGGAAATCACCAGATGGGCGGCCCCCTAATTAAGGGGACCGCCCCCTAATTAAGGGGACCGGCCATCTGATAGTCGGGTTTACAGAATCTTTTCTGCTTTTTAGCCCATTTCGACCTACATTTCCCAATTTTCACCAACACATTTTGTCCTAATCTCCCAAACAAACTTTATCCATCCATAAACACACAAATCTTACACTATAAATACCCCCAATCCTCAAAACTCTTCACTCATCCTTTCATGGCTTCTCCAAACAAACCCAAACCAAAAGCCTCAAGGCTTGCAAGAATGACGGAAAAACCTGTTTGGCGAAGAAAAAGCCCTCGAAACAAATCCATCATAACAAATGAAGTTGGAAGTCACTCAACACCACCAACCACTTACTTCCCAAACTTTCCACCAAATTCACAAGGACATTCATTTGATCCTCTTTACAAACCATACAACATTGGCCAAACATCTTCCTTCATGCCAAACCACTCATCTCATCCTCCAATCAATTGTAATGATCCATACAAGTTTGATCAACCATCCCACTACAACTCCAACTACACAAACCAAATTCATCCATATCAACACAATGACTTTCTCCGCATTACCACGGAAAAGCAAAGTTCCGTGATGAAATATCACAAATCCATGATCTTTGTGATCTCAATGCCATGCATCTTGCACAACGCAACAAAGGGCAACCTCCATCATCACCCTACAACAATTGCCTTCCTGACTCTCTCAACTTGGATCAAGTTACAAACCACACTCATTATTGCCCTTGTTGCATCTTTCTTCAAAAACAAATCCTTTACTTGAGTGAAGGTATTTCTTGGATTGAATATCTTCTCACTCGACCTCATCCCATTCCACCCTTAACACGATATAATATCGTATGGGCCACCTCTTCCGCTCCATACCCCACTCCATATCCTTCTCCATCTAACAACTAAGCTTTATGCTTATGTTGTCCTTCAAGCAAATAAAACAATCAACCATGAGTTGCAAGCAAGTCCAAGTGCTCTTTTAGGCAATATAGGACTATGTCTTTTCTTTTGTTTTATTATGATTAATATGCCTTATGCATATTAAATGTTGTAATGCTTTCTATGATGCTTGAATGAATCTATTTTTTATTTTTTATTTATTTATTTATTTTTTTGCTTTGCATGCATATGTGCCTTGTTCTCTTCTAATATTTTGTGTAGCCAAGATTTCCATAGCTCATTCCCTTGGTGCTCTCAAATGAGGGGGAGCATACATCAAGGGGGAGCATTAATCTTTTTGATTTTACAAAAAGGGGGAGAAGAGAATGTTAAACTCTAAATTCTTGTCTAAAAATTAATTTTTAGACCTAATGAGTTTAAGGTTTTGCAATCATCAAAAAGGGGGAGATTGTTGACATAAATAATGTCTTAAAACATTGTTAGCATATTAACAATGTCTCTATGTTTTGATAATTACAAAGCATAAACTCATTAATCTAAAACTTATGACGTAAACAAGTTTTTAGTGCTTAATATTTGTCTTTGCTTCCATATCACTTAAGGTATGAATAAACAAAGGGTTTATTACATTTCATGATCAAAGGAAATTTTTCTAATCACTAGAATTTTTATAAAATGTATTAAACATCTTATATCTTTTACAAAATTACTTTTGGAATTAAAAGAATATGTTTAATTCATTATAAATATATGATTTCAAATTTCCAACCAAAAATGACAAATTCTATCCAGAAAAATATTCCCCACTAAAAGACAAGAAAAACCAACGTTCTGAAGGGGCGGCCCCCTTAATTCCTTAGACGGCCCCCTTAATCATTAAGGGGACCGGCCACGCTCTAGAACAATATTTTTCTCCCCTATAAATACTGGTTCACTCCTCAGAATTTTCTCACCTTTTGCACTTCTAAACTTTCTAATCTAGATCCATATTTCTATTCTTTTATCATTTGATCATAAGTGTATAATTCTTTGTTTCAAAGTGATCCAACCTTCATCCTCTCAAGTGCAAGAGAAGAATACTTCTATCCCCCAAGACAAGAAGTATTACAACTTGTTGTGATCTCCCCATCCAAGTTGTTGGTGCATCATCAAAGATCATTTACATTATTCTTTGTGAATATTTGATTGTAGATAGTTGTGCTAGATATATAGATTGTGTGATTAGTTAGTAGCTTGGTGTGAACAAGAAAAGTTAGGAACTAGATTGGTGTGAAGAAGATAGGTGTGGAGTAGTTAGTTGTGAAGTAGATTGATTTGAAGAAGTTGTGTAGAAGTTGTGACTTAGGTGTGACGAAGTTGTGGTGTGAAAATTGGTGTGTAAATTGGTGTGTACGGTTTTCTCCGCCATAAGGGAGCTTGTTGATATAGTGAAGAAAACTCTCGAGTTAGGTGCTCGGGGAGTGAAGTAGGGCAAGGAAGGTGTCCTTGTAGCCAAACCACTATAAATCTCTTGTCTCGCGGTTCGATCTTTCCATCTCTTACTTATTTCATTACTTATCATTGTTATATATTGTGTATTGTTAGTTGTTTATATTGTACAAGACTTGAGATCACATATTATCGAATCTAAGTTTTAAAAGCTAAGAAAACACTAAAACTATCTTTTATAACGAATTAAAAAGACGTAAAACTATTCAACCCCCTTCTAGTTTTCCACATATGTTTTAACACATCCTCTCTAGCAGCACAAACATACTTAGGCAATTTTGTCATAATATCAAACTCTCTCCACAAAGAATTCAGCTTATGATAGTACTTAGAAACAGTTAATTCTCCTTGTTTGAAGTTATTAATTTTCTGCATTAAGTTTAGAATTATGGACCCATCAAGTTTATCATATGTTTCCTTAAGTTCAGTCCAGACTTCATGAGCATTCACAGAAAACATTTGACCAAGATACAATTCTTCAGAAACAGAGTTAAGCAACCAAGATAACACAATGGAGTTACATCTTTCCCACTGACTAGCCAACACATCACTAGAAACATAGGAGGCCTTAGTACAAGTACCATCAATGAAGCCAGTTTTATTTCTAGTATTAATGGCAAGTTTCATAGCAGTGTACCAAACTCTATAATTTTCAGTCCTAGTATGTTTCACAGATATAATAGAACTGGTGCTAACATCATTAGCATGCAAGTATAAAGGACTACTCAAATTAAGACTGCTAATGAGAGTCTCATTACTACCACTGGGGGCCATTTAAAAAACAAATAAGCAAGAGATAGACAGATAGCAACCAAACAATAAGCCTCCAAAGAAACAGGAGAAAACACACACCCAAGAATTACAAGGCCTAGCCTCGAGGACTGGGTGTGACCAGAGCAGGAATTCACACCTCTCAGGGAGGCAGATCAAGATGTTAGCCACACCGTTTGCACCCTCTAAACTAAAACCAAGTAATCTTAAGAGAAAAAGAAGAATCTTATAGTGCTATACGGTAAAGTGTGCAGAAGAGAATTACAATACTCTTAATTCACTTAGTTAAGAGATATTGTGAAAGAATCAGGTCCCAATAGACACCAGCAACCTCCAAAAACAAGAATCCCCAAATCCAGGAGAAATTAAGGTTTCCAAGATCAGACCTTAATACACCAGATCTAGTCACCACCACCAATTAACCCAACCAAAAGTGTCGAGTTAACCACTAATCAACCAGATCTCACTCCAATTAGGGAAAGTCCCAAAAATCAGATGAAACCCTAGAAACCCAAATCACTAGCATACACGATAAACAAGAGCCGTGGCTCTGATACCATGTAGAAATTCTAATAACACCAACAAATGAATCCAACCAACCTCCCCTTGATTAAAATAATAACTTGAGTCTTTACAATACAAGAAATAAGCTAACAATTAGATCTCAAAGATTGATCTAAAGAACAGAAAGATAAACAACAACTAGATCATAAGCAATAGATCAGTTGAACGAATACAAGATCAGATTAGATTGAACTTGGTGATAACGGTAAGAAGTGAATGAGAAAAGTATCCGTTATATGAAACCCTAAACCATAGCGATCCTTAAATAGCCAGCAACTTTGAGAGATCCCAGCTTTAGACCCTGCAAAATATAGAAGAGCACAAAGAAAGACAAAAGAAAGAATCAGAGTTAGGAAGGTTTTTGTAATGACAGAAACAGACCCTGAAAGTTTGGAAGGTAATTTAACATGTTGGTTTTCCTTCCACGTACATTCTGCGCTACTATAGGCCTGGGCCAAAATCAATCATTGAGGCCCTCGAAGATGAACACTATATAAAAAGCGTCATTTTTTTTCCTTCACCTAATGGCCTATATTTACAAAGATATGAAATTCAACAATTTATCTTAACCATATAAATATTTTAAGAAAAATATGTTTCTATTTATATAATAATAACTTCTGGGGAAATTTGGGAGCCGACTGTTGCCCACCCTAAGGTGAAATTTTTTCGCGTACCATGATAATTATCCCCTGTTTTTTCAGTAAATCCGCTCGAGTTTGGTTAGGTACATTTGACACTGCTAGAGCATATGATTAATTATCCCCTGTTTTTTCCTATTCATCTACTGCAAATAATTATCCCCTATTTTTCCTATTCATCTGCTGCAAATAATTATCCCCTTTTTTTTCCCTAACCAATCTTCGGGTCCGCCAGCTCGTCAGCAAAAATATGGATGATTAAGAAAATATTTCGGTAGCACCAGCGTCATGACCTTGTTCAGTGACGGAACTAGTGTGGGTCTCGTGTCTCGGACACCCAGGGACTTTTGCGGCCGGCGTGGTTACTCTTATAAAAAGTCTCAATTGTCGGAAATGCACCTCGTCTGAAAATTATGTTTAGAGTCTTATTTAGTTTTTCATAAATGCACATGCATATTTTTAGTTATGGTTCGTCCATGCTTGGTTCCGATCAAATCCCACCGGTCACTTCCGTCAAATTTATTTATTTCCTACTTTTTCTTGTTTTTAGCATGGTTGAAGAGTTTATACATATGGCCCAGATTTGAGCACGTTGTGGGATGGCTCACGGCTAGAGGCCTTCAATATAAGTATAAAATCGTTTATGAAGGATTTAATGCTAGCTTTTAATAGATGATTTAGGATAGAAAATAAAATATTCTAATGAAAGAAGAAAAGAAAAGCTAGAGGAATGTGGGAAAGTTTTTTGTTTTTAGGATTTAATGCTAGTTGTTAATAGATAATTTATACATAGGTATTGATTTACACACTCTTAATTTTTATTGGCACATTTTAAGTTTAATCTGCTTTGGCAACTTGTAGATTAAAGTGTGCCAATAAAAATTGAAAGTCGCGAATCACTGCCCTTTATACATATGGGTTTGCTGAAGAAGACAACCCCAATGTGTTGTGTGGGGCTTGCATTTTGATTTGTCTTTTACCACAGTTAATTTTCCAAAAATACCTAGTCAATATTTTTTGCTCAAATCTCTCAAAAAAAAAAAAAAAAACTATAATTTCCGTTTGAAATGTGTCCTTAAAAACCGTTTTAGCTATGATATATTTTCGAAATAAACACGAAGCATCTAACTTTATAGAAATGTTGTATACCATGGAAGCCATCGGTTGCATCTAGAAAAGTAACAACTGCATTTCAACTAGGATAAGATTAACAAATTGTTATTTGATCGATTAAGGAAGAAAAGAAAAATGTATAGTAAAAGTATTGTTTGCTAAATTTTTTAAATCTTTTGCAAGGGTTTTGGTTTCCTTACGTACCTGCAAAGTATTTGACATTTTTCTTATATATGTTGTATGGAAGAGAACTTGTTTCCATGACTTGAATCCTTAACCTACGTCCACAACTCATTAAATTTAAGGCTTTTAATCCACCATTTTCTTTTCTTTTTTTGTTCCCTCTTCTAGTTTTCCCTTTGTAAAACCAGATGTATATCTCTTGTATATATATATGATTATAAAGCATACATATCTGTTTTGACCCATAAAGGACAGGCTTTATAAATGACTTCCATTTGTCTTATTGTTAGAATAATGGAACTGGTTCATGGATCACGTAAAGCATCCAGGTTTGCACAAGACGATGTTATTAGCAGCATGCCTGACGACGTGATAACTAATATTCTGATACGTTTGCCATTACAAGATGCTGTAAGGACGGGTATCTTGTCAACAAATTGGAAGCATAAGTGGACTATGCTCACTCAACTTGTATTCAATGAGGAATTCTATGAGTATTTAAAAGTGAAAGGAAAGGAAAAAGATTATGGGAGGATTATAAGTATGTTTCTTGATCGTCTTAAAGGTACCATCGCAAAGTTCTACCTCTACATAGAAGAGGGATGTAACTCCATATTGGATGTTCAGGATCTTGATAATTGGCTTTTGGTCTTGTCTGGAAAGGAGATTATGGAATTCACCCTTATAAACATGGATGAAACACAAATTAAGTTAACTACCCATCTTTTCTCTTGTCGAAGATTGAAACATTTGGAGCTTTATAACTGTCATATTTGTCCCATAGATGGTTTTGGTGGTTTTCCTGATCTTTCAAGTTTGGACTTGTCGGAGGTAGAATTCGGAAGCCACAGATGTGGGGAATTCATTGCTCACTCTCCGTTATTAGAGATTCTGGAACTTAGCGATAACTCCCAAAGTGAAATAAAACAAGTTGAGATTGCAAAACTTGAAAATCTCAAACTTTTAACTCTGCCTCTGCTGGACCTTGACAATAAGGAGATAATCACAAGCTCCCGTATCTTTGAACTTATAGGTTGTTTTTCAAACTCCAAGAGCTTAATCTTAACTTTTGGATCTGCAAGGTAAGCTTAAGTTAAGCCATTTAAATTCATTATACAATGTATGGCAACATTGCTTGATTGTTTCTCTAACGGGCTTTCTATGTACTACTGTTCTTCCAGTTATCGGCAGATGTTGTAGTAAGTGTCCCAACTACCTTACCATGTGTAAAGATACTCAGATTATACGAAATAGATTTTAGCGATGAGACTATGGTATCATGTGTTATTGACTTGATATGTGCCTGCTCAAATTTGGAGACCCTTCTGATCAAGGTGAGTGGCCTTGATCTTATATAGTCATATTGAATTATCAAACATCTTATATCTGAACATTAAAAAAATTGGTAGGCTACAAACGAGGATGATGTCCCAGTGTCTGCATTTTCTTCTTCGCAAGTAGATTTCAGCAGAATTAGGGAAATGCTACTTCGAAAAGTGGTGTTTGTTTCAGTTAGAGGTTTAGAGAATGAAGTATGTTTGATAAAGTCTTTACTTGATTGTTCGCACTTGTTAGAAAAGATGGATATTTCCGGAAAATCATTGGAAGTGCTTGGTGGTGACCATGGAGCGTTGATGTTTGCTAAAAAGTTATTGAAGCTACACCGAGGCTCTCGCGTAGCAGAAATAGACTTTGATTTCCAATAGCAGCCAAACGACATCACTTTGTCTTCGCTAACAGTATAGTCATCGCATGATTTCCACCATCGGCCTAAGGACGTTACTTGATTATGCTATTAGTATAATAACATCACATGATACTGCAGGTGTATTGTCATTTTAATTGTCTGTTAAATGACCCAAAGACGTTTGAATTGTAAATCTGAATGCAAGTCATTATTTGGGCTCCTAAAACCAGAAAACAGAGGCGATATGGTTATACAAATTCAATAAAGTTTGCTAGTGTGCTTTATTTGTATAAATTAGAAACAAGTGTGGATTTTCATTTGATGTTTTATGATGCTGCAATAATTGGATATTGAGTTTAATATATATATATATATATATATATATATATATATATATATATATATATATATATATATATATATATATATATATATATAGGGGGCTTTATTTTCAGAACCCTGTTAAGTGCGGGAATTGCGAGAACTCCAATTTTGCATTAGAAAACATGCATGTTCATATAAAACATGTATGTTTTCTTACATACACTTTAATACACATGCCTGCGTATTAAGGTGTATGTAAGAAAACATACATGTTTTACATGAATATGCATGTTTTCTAATGCATAATTGGAGTTCTTGCAGTTCCCGCACTTAACAGGGTTCTAAAAATAAAACCATTTTGCATTGATTTATTGCACTTAATAGGTTTTTATATGAACATGTATGTTATGCATGTATTTGTATTAAGGTGTATGTAAGAAAAAATATATGTTTTATATGAACATGCATGTTTTCTAATACAAAATTGGAGTTCTCGCAGTTCCCACACTTAACAGGGTTCTGAAAATAAAGATACACTATATATATTATTATTATTATTTTTTTAACTCGGTTTTCTGAGTGTAAAATAGAAAGAAGAAAATGGAGGGGGAAAAGAATGAAAAAGTATAAGAGATGGAAAAAAATGGTTTTGAAATTTGTGTTTCAAAGTTGAAAAGAAAGGAAATTGAGATATCAGTAAAAAATAATTTGAAGAAGTTTTAAACTCATCTTTTCTATCATCCTCATTTGGAAAGAAACTTTGGCATAATTTTCTTCCCTTTCTTAAAAAAAAAATCATAAATGTGACTTATTATAGTTTTTTCTCCATTTCCTTTCTTTTCTCTCTGGATTGAAGCTCGGAAACAAAGTTAAGGACTTTATAGTTTAATTATGAGAATCACATTATTAGTTTGAATATGCAGCTTCTAAACTGACTACGCTTATAGTGGCGCAACAAGTTAAATTTTCAATCAATCTGGTTTATCTTTACCACATTATAATTCAATATTCATTAGGTTAGACTTTAACTTTCAGGTAAGGTAACATTACATGTATCCCTGGGTCAGGTTCGTACATGGGATTAAGTTCCAACAAGAATCCCTACGAGTTTGATAATAACAGGCAAGGGAAGCATGGGCCCTCAAAGCTATGATGTAGATAAAAAAGTTGGATTCTTGGTGACTTTTTAACGATTTACCACATGTAAAAATTTCCAATTAATATGATGTAAAAACTAAATTAAAATCTGAAAACGTAATAAAATTTCCAAATACCAATAAAATGGGCCTAAAGACCAAGTTTGTTAGGCCCATCACTTGGTCATTATATGAGCCTGAAGACCAAGTTACTAGATTTCCTACAAACAAAAAAGAGTAGATAATTCATAATCAAATCAAAATAATATAAATACTCTTTTTAGTTTACAAACTTCATTTTGTGGTTACATATTTTTTGAGCTTTCGTCATTCAACGAATGTGATAAATATAGTTATATTAAAAATATAGTAAATGAATAACCTAACTCTCCTTGCAATTCTCTACCCGATTAGTAAATTCGTTTCACAACACTGCGAATGTATATGTATTAGTTGTATGTGTTTGTTTGGGTTTCTCGTAGTTTTTCCGTAACATTATTATTCCTGCATATAGAAAGACCCTTACAATCACTTACCAGTTAAACACTCCCCCCCCCCCCCCCCCCCCCCCACAAAGTATATGATTTTGACGAATCAAGTTTGCATTGCTTGAAATAAAAGGTTAAAGTTTGAATCAAAATAATATAAACTCACTAAAAATGTAAAAGTTAAAAACTCATAAAAATATATCAAATGGATGTTGAATTAAAGAGCACAAAATTTTAGAACATATGGTGATATTAAATCATTAAAAAATTAAATAGATAAAAAAATATTTCAATTTGAAAATAAAGCTGATTTTTTTTTGTTAAGAAGTGCCACATGTCACCTATAATTTAAGCTCCTCATATTAATTTTTAATAGAGCCCGCTATTTAAATGATTTATAGACTCCGTAATACTCCCTCCGTCCCAATTTATTTGTCCACTTTTGACTTTTGAAGTCTTTGTTTTACAACTTTGACTTTAAATATTATCTTTTGAGTTATATAATATTTGATAAAAAATATATGAATTGATTTAGTTTTAAATGTATTTTTATTTGGTATAATTTTCATCAAATATTATATATCACAAGCAAAAAATTTTTAAGTCAAATTTAAAAAAGATGGACTAAAAAAGTCAAAAGTGGAAAAATAAATTGAAACGAACGGAATAGTAATTACTTGTGGTATCAACCCATCAAAAAAAAAAAAAAAAAAAAAAAAAAAAAGTAGAAAAATGATTTTTATAAAACTACAAGGGTTGAAGGGTGGCAAAAATAAAATCTAAACTTCATTTTGTTCTTTAGTGCACACAGACAGAGTTACCGGCAATCCCAAACACCCTCTGCAACCTCTTTAATAATCTTGTTTAATCTGCGTTTCTTTGAAATCCATCAATTTCGTTTGCAACTCATCGCATTTAAAGGTTGGGTTTTGTTTCAATGTTTTATATTAAACTTACTTACCTTCACTTATAATATGAAGTTGTTGTTATTTATGTTATTATTCACATTCGAAATATATGTCATTTCTTTAGATAATTGCTTTTATTATTATTCCTAGCTACATTAATTGGTTAATAATGTAATAAAATGAAATGCAATTATCAGAGGGTGTTTGGGGTATGATTTTTCTTATGAGTAAAGGTAGATAAGCTGTTTAAAAATAACTGTTTCAGGAAATAGCGTTTGGATTTGCTTAATTCATGTTTAGCCCAAATTAATTTTTGATATGCTACAAAGAAAAACGTTAGAGGGTGGCATGGCGGTTGGATATGCTGGTTTAAAGTCAGTTTTATCCTAAAATAAGCAGAAGTAGTTTGGATTGTTCAAACACTCCAACATGCTTATCGGTTTAAAATAAGCAATCCCAAATACCCTCTTAGATAACAATTGTCTAGACGTTTTGAAAACTGTGATTATTTAGGTACTTTAGAGGTAAATTGACCAGTATCACACTGGATGTTTACTGAGACTTTAGTGATCTTAACGTTTGTCATCTTGGAGATCGAAATGATCCCTGAATGTCATTTATCCGACATCATATGCTGAATTGCTCATTATAATGAATCAAGGTTCATTGGTCATGTCTTGTGTGGTAGTGTTGGGTCTCTGTTGTACTTAACGAGGCACTTGTTTCCATGACTTGAACCAGAGACAATGGGTTAACCTTACATGTTTCCCTATGGCTTTTAGGTCCATTTTTCCTTTGTAAATATGGTTTTTTATCAGTTAAGGACTGGTGTATGTGCATAGAGATGGTTTTTGAATGTCTTGACTATTTATTCAATCAATTTATATCAATAACTTATGTCTGTTATATTTGCTAGAATAATGAAAAACCTCCATGGAACACATAAAGTATCCAAATTTGTACCAGAAGAAGTCATTAAAAGCTTGCCAAACAATGTCATCACAAATATTATAGATCGTTTGCCAATACAATGCAGTCAGGACTAGTATCTTGTCAAGAAACTGGAGGTCTAAGTCACTAAGTGGACTTTCCTCAACCAACTCGTATTTGGAACTGATTTCTTTAAGTACATGGTAGGAAAAGGAGACAAGCATTTGAATGGGAGGATTATAAGTAGGCTTATTCTTCATCTTAAAGGTCCAATAACAAAGTTTGTCCTCTACATAGATAAGCGACGTTACTCCGTATTCAGTGTTGAGGATATAACTCACTGGATTGTGTTCTTGTCCAAAAATGGAATTGAGGAGTTCACTCTTGTGAATATGGAAGGAGAACCACTTACCGGACCACCATTTCTGTTGTCGACCCAGTTTTAATTTTCAATTGTCTAGAGTTAAAGCATTTGCAGTTCCATAACTGTTGTCTTTGACTTATGCCTAGTTTCTGTTGTTTTCCAAATCTATTGAGCCTGGAGTTGACTCACGTACTATCAGATAGCTACACATGATGAGGTCCCACTGCCTGAGCATCTAAATCTTATTGAATTTTGTAGTCTGAATACAATGATGAGGTCCCACCGCCTGCACTTTGTTCCTCAGAAGTTGATTTAAGGAGAATAGAGCAGCTGCAGCTCAAGAGTGTGATATTCGTATGTAGTGGGGTTTTAAAGAATGAAGAATGTTTGATCAAGTCTTTACTTTCTTGTTCTCCCTTGTTAAAAGAGATGCGTATTGGTCATTACTCATCCGAAGTGGTAGGAGAAGAAAATGTAGAGTTGATATTTGCTAGGAAGTTATTGAACCTTCATCGAGCTTCCCCCATAGCTGAAATTAAACTCACATGCTCGGAGAGCTCAGTGGATGCAGTAGTGCTGAGTGTAGAATTAGTGGAATATGCATGTATTGATGTGTGTGGTTTGTACAACATCGGTCACTAGCTTTACATTGACAAATATATGTTCAACAGAGTACATAATTAACAATGTTGCATTCTCAGTATTTTCTATTTTCTATGATTCAAGTAGCACAGGTTCGTTTATTTAGTTTGTTATGGCTTTTATCATTTCTCTTGTATCTAAACAAGTCGAGGCAATGAAGACGTACACACTGATGGTTGAATTTTCTCTCTCTAGTGGTTCACTTTCTGTGTATAGTTTCATCTTTAGTTTCTCATCTTGGTTTATTCTTCACCGGGTGTTCAACTTAATACCTTTAGAGTTTAGACTATAGCTTCTTCCTGTATGGTTCGTAACAAATACCCAATCTCAAAATTATTAGTTGATGTGGCGGTGGTGGGTCTGATGACCATTACATCCAGCCTATCATTTTATATAACAACGTAGAAACGGGTGAAAAACAAACCAAGACCCTGACCACGTCCGCATAAAACGAGAGCAGTCGAAACAACCTCGAACAAAGTAGTCCACAAAAACGACACCCGTCTAAACAACCTCAAACCAAATAGTTCGGACCACAGTGTATACCAAGTGCTAGTGCCGCATAATGTGGAGAAGGTTGACAAAGAAAAATTCAAGATTGTCGGACCATCACATGTTGAAATGGCTAGAACCCTTGCCAAGACGATGTCTACTGGACCAAAGAACCCCTGAAACATCGACACACCTCTTAAACTTCCCAACACTGCCACCGAACATAATCGCACCAACTGAACTAAACCCTCGACCCTTGTTGACACGACCACAAACATAAACTGAACCCGATCAAAACCGTAAGACCACTAGTCTAAACAAACCACAACCGAACTACAACTAACCACAACCACCTATCTCACCACAACTAAATTAACAGTCACAACAACCGCCCATCTGACCCAAATACGAACCAATGACCACAAGTTGAAACGAACACCAATTTGAACCGAACGAACTACCAACTAAACCTTTCCGAACCACGAAGCCATCAATCATAACCACACCACCATAACCATAACCATAATCACCACGACAGCATCTAAATAAAAAGAATAAAGAACCTGACATAAGCCACCTCAAGAAACCTGACATAAACCACAATCGATTCGCTGCAAGCCTCACAACCCCAGGGTTGATGCATTGCATACACGCATCGCATATTGTCATCGAACAACTTCAACGCAATGCAAGTGGCGGTTGAAAATCGATTGGCAAGCGAAAAACACAGCACGCTCATGCTTATATTTTTTGTATGATGTGTGTATTTTCTGTTAGTTAATAGAGTTGTAGATTACCCTATGATCAAACTATTAGCCTAAAAATGTAGAAGTGACGGTTTCAACTTACCATGTTGCTTACCATGCCACCCCACCGACTAGTTTACCAAGTCAATTAGTCATACTAATACAATATTAAAGTTTGTTGTTTTGCCTACTTGCAACCATTATGTGTATAGGTGTTGTACAACTAGTAGTTGCATTGACTTCTTGTACATCGTCCTTCACATGCGTTTTTAAACTCTAAAAAACCTGCCAAACTTACTTCAACTTCCAACATATTTATTTTGTAGTATATTACTACGTATTGACGTAGTTATCAATAACCATTAGGTGTTGTAAAAATCAATGTAAAAAGTATTATTCCTGAGTCAAGATTAACTTCACATTTTTTAAATAACTAGAATACAAAATCCAAAAGTAAATAATTCAGCTTACTTGAAATGAGCTTTGTCATCCATGCGTGGCCAAAAGCAAACACATATATAAAACAATGGTTATAGAGATAAGAGTTTCCCTTTCATAAGCCAAAACACAATGGTCACCGACATACAAAACAGAGAGTAAACTCCGGCGACGTGGATTCTGCTTATCATACGTTAAAACGACCATTAAGGTAACCACTCTTATCTATTCTTATCCTCATTAAGGTTAGTGACTATCCACGTAGTTATATACGTTGGTTACTTGGTTTTCCTTCCATGTATATTCCGCGCTACTATATGTTTTGCATAGTGTTAGTATGATAACCGAACAACCACAATCACTTATTCATCATTTTCTTAAACTCATCAAAATCAAAACAACCATCACCATCAACATCAAAAATCTGAAACATCTTCTTACAATCTTTCAACGAACATTTCTCACCGAACCTCTTCATAACCGATAACAACTCGATAATACAGAGGAGTGCGACTTCGGCCGTGGGGGAATGGGCAGCCGAGCGAGATTTGGCTAGCGACTTCGTAACATCATAGCAGTTGTAACCGCCACGAAAGTAGCGCAAAATCCAATTATTGAAAGGAAAAAATACAGAGTTGCATGACAGAGGCCATGGGGAAGATGCTGCAAGAGCATACGGTTAATTATCCCCTGTTTTTTCCTAATCATCTGCTGCAAATAATTATCCCCTGTTTTTTCCTAATCATCTGCTGCAAATAATTATCCCCTGTTTTTTTTTCCAAACCAATCTTCGGGTCCGCCAGCTCGTCAGCAAAAATAAGGATGATTAAGACAATAGTCGGGTAGCATCAGGGTCATGGCCTGGTCCGTGACGGAAACTAGGGATTTTTGCGGCGTTCTCGTGGTTACTCTTGTAAAAAAGTGTCAAATTTTTGGAAATGGGTCGGGTCCAAAAAAATGTGCTTACATCATTTATAATTTTGGTTTTTCGTAAATGCATTTGATCATTTATAATTTTGGTTCCGATCAATTCCCACCGGTCGCCTCAGTCAAATTCATTTGTTATAACTTTTTTCTTGCTTTTAGCATGGTTAAAGAGTTTATACTTTATACATAGAGCAAAGTCTACAGATGAGTCATGTGCTCTTATTTTTGTTTTAATATGACTAAAATGTAGTTCACTAGTGAACTTTCAAAATTTTGAAATTATGACTAACCACTACAAAATAATAATAATAATAATAATAATAATAATAATGAATAAAAAATTACACGACACAAATTAAAAAAATTACACAGATGGTCCGTAGACCCAGTTAAAAAAATTGCACCGTTGATCCTCAATACATAACGTCAGTTAGTCCTAAATACATAACCACCGCCGACCACCACCATGAACCACCTCCACCTGCAACCACCACCCACCACCAATCAACACAACCACTCACCACCACTTGAGGGTGGTGGTAGTGAGTGGTGATTGGTGGTGACAGTGGGTGGCGGTGGTGAGTGGTGATTGGTGGTGATGGTGGTAAGTGGTGGTGGTAGGTAGTGGAAAGTAGTGGCAAGTAGTGGCAGGTAGTGGTGGCAGTGGGTGGTGGTGGTGAGTAGTAAAGGTGATTGGTGGTGGTAAGTTGTGGTGGTAGTGGGTGGTGGTGGTGGTGGTGGTAGTGGGTGGTGGTGGTGGCGGCGGTGGTAGGTGGTGGTATGGGTGGCGGTGGTGAGTGGCGGTGGTGATTATTTGTGGTGGTGGACTGGTGGGTGGTTGTAATGGGTGGCGGTGGTGAGTGGTGGGTGGTGGTTGTTGGCAGGTGGTGGGTGGCGGTTATGTATTTGGGACTAACCGAGGTCATGTATTGATGACCAATGGTGCAATTTTTTTAACTAGGCTTAATGGCTTATGTATTGAAGACCAACAGTGTAATTTTTTTAACTGGGATTATATATATGATTATAAAGCATACGTATCTGTTTTGGCCCATAATGATAGCTTTTATAAATGACTGCTATTTGTCTTATTGTTAGAATAATGGAAACGGTTCATGGATCAAGTAAAACATCCAAGCTTGCACAAGACGATGTTATTAGCAGCATGCCTGATGACGTGATAACTAATATTCTTATACGTTTGCCATTACAAGACGCTGTAAGGACGGGTATCTTGTCAACAAATTGGAAGCATAAGTGGACTATGCTCACTCAACTTGTATTTGATGAGGAATTCTATGAGTATTTAAAAGAGAAAAGAAAGGAAAAAGATTATGGGAGGATTATAAGTATGTTTCTTGATCGTCTTAAAGGTACCATGGCAAAGTTCTACCTCTACATAGAAGAGGGATGTAACTCCATATTGGATGTTCAGGATATTGATAATTGGCTTTTGGTCTTGTCTAAAAAAGAGATTATGGAGTTCACTCTTATAAATATGGATAAAACACAAATTAAGTTAACTACCCATCTTTTCTCGTGTCTAAAGTTGAAACATCTGGAGCTTTATAACTGTCATATTTGTCCCATAGATGGTTCTGGTGGTTTTCCTGATCTTTCAAGTTTGGACCTGTCGGAGGTAGAATTCGAAAGCCACGGATGTGGGGAATTCATTGCTCACTCTCCGTTATTGGAGATTCTGGAACTTAGTGATAACTCCCAAAGTGAAATAAAACAAGTTGAGATTGCAAAACTTGAAAATCTCAAACTTTTAACTCTGCCTCTGCTGGACCTTGACAATAAGGAGATGATCACAAGCTCCCGTATCTTTGAGCTTATAGATTGTTTCTCAAAACTCCAAGAGCTTAATCTTGACTTTTGGATCTGCAAGGTAAGCTTAAGTTAAATCATTAAAATTCATTATACAATGTATGGCAACATGTCTTGCTTGTTTCTCTAACGGGCTTTCTATGTACTACTGTTCTTCCAGTTATCGGCAGATGCTGAAGTAAGTGTCCCAACTACCTTACCATCTGTAAAGACACTCCGATTGTACGAAATAGATTTTAGCAATGAGATTATGGTATCGTGTGTTATTGACTTCATTTGTGCCTGCTCAAATTTGGAGACCCTTCTGATCAAGGTGAGCGGCCTTGATCATATCATATTGAATTATTAAACATCTTATAATCTATGCATCTGAACATTAAAATATTTGGTAGGCTACATACGAGGATGATGTCCCAGTGCCTGCATTTTCTTCTTCACAACTAGATTTCAGCAGAATTAGGGAAACGCAACTTCGAAAAGTGGTGTTTGTTTCAGTTAGAGGTTTAGAGAATGAAGTATGTTTGATAAAGTCTTTACTTGATTGTTCGCGCTTGTTAGAAAAGATGGATATCTCCGGAAAATCATTGGAAGTGCTTGGTGGTGACCATGGAGCATTGATGTTTGCTAAAAAGTTATTGAAGCTACACCGAGCGTCCCACGTAGCAGAAATAGACTTTGATTTCCAATAGCAGCCAAACGACTAACTTGGCTTATGCTATCAGCCTAATAATGTCACATGATACTTGATTTATGCTATCAGCGTGATAATATCACATGATACTGCTGGATTATTGTCATTTTGATTGTTTATTAAATGACTCAAAGGGGTTTGAATAGTAAATCTGAATGCAAGTCATTGTTTGGGCCCAAAACCAAAAACAGAGGCGATATGGTTTATTCGAATCCAATAATGTTTTGCTTGTGAGCTTTTATGTATAAATAAATTACACTATTTCGAAAAAGTTTCTATAAGCCCCTAAAGTTAAAGCGGATTTGCAAATTATATTTGACTTTTTAATGTTACACTCTTATCTATCAACTAATACCAAAACACTCGTAAAACACATGCGTCAGAAACAAGTGGATTTTAATATGATGTATTATGATGCAATAATTGGATAATAAGTTTAAAACTATAAAGTTAAAATATATGATACGAACATACAAAAAACGAACGTTAATAAACACATAATTGGACGTTCACGAATATAAATGAACAGACGCATTTTTTGTCCATATTCGTTCATTTAACTAAACGAACGGAAAATATTGTTCATGTTCGTTCATTTTAATAAATGAATAAAAACAAACTTTTTACGGTTCAAGAAATATTTACTGAACATTCAATTCGTTTACGGCCCTATTTATTTTGCCTTCTAGTTATATATTGTTGCTTTTAAAAAAACAATTAGGTTTTACATGTAATTATGCATCATATATAATTGATGAATAATTCATAACAGCTCAAAGTGTTCTATCATTCAACACTATTTATCTACAACTACTAAATGATTTTTTACTGTTCTAAAAGTAAATGTTGATTTATATATTTTGATTTGTTTGATTTTTGTATTGTTTTTATTTATTTTGAAAGTGGATATTTAGTATGAAATACACAGATAATAAATTTAATAAACTTCCGATTTTATATTCAATACTTTTCATGTATTGATAAAGATATAGTCCACTCAAAAAATAAATAAATAAATAAAAATAAAAATAAAAAAATTCTAAGACTAGTTGCATCAGTAAGGTTGTCGAAGGGGTCGAAAAGGGTCGAAGGATGTCTTCTCTAATGTGGCTATTCGGTCTTTGTAGGTCGGCGAAGTGTTTTTGTGATGAATCGGTCGTGAACACGACCAACTTAAAAACACACATACAAACAAAAGAATTAATTGTTTGTATATTAAAAAAAATAGATAAAGGTCGCTTTAATGTGGTAAAAAGTCGTATTTAAGTCGTCAGAGAGAAAAATTGATGTGACGGGCAAAATAAAGGTCATTGGAGATCACTATTGTGCCGGTCTAAGTATCGTTTTAATAGGTGAACTACAAAGTATCTCATTAAATGTTACAAAAAATGTTTTTATATGTATGTTTCGATGAGTTGTCACTTGTCACGTGAGAGATAGCGATATATGTCTCTTTTTATGATATGGCAAGTGAATAAAATATGTATAAGGAAATGCTTTTTGAAATTTATAAAAGTATAATGAAACAATTTGTAGTTTACGGGTGTGTGTGACAAAAATAGCACCAGCAGTACGTTATAGTAGTGAGCTACAGTGAGAAGTAACTGTATTTTTTTATAAAAACGTTTAGCAACATAACTGTAGTTGTAATTCTAATATATAAAATATGTCCTAAATGCTATTTCATTAAGCGTTGTAAAATGAGCATTCTAAAAAAATAGGTAAAGTTATTTGTAAAATGAGCACAGGTCATCCGTTAGCCTAGCTAAGGCACTGTTTGGGAGTGTGCATTTGCTTATGTATGTTAAGTAGCAGATTAGTTTACAACCCTTGTGTCTAGGTGGACTCCTAACAATGTATGCTGAAAGTGAAAGTGATAGTTTGATTTGATGGATAGATAATGGAACAAGGTGGATATGTAATAGATCTCTTAACAATGTATGCTACAAAGTGAAAGTGATAGTTTGATTTGATGGATGATAATGGAACAACAATCTATACGGAAAGAGAAAGTGATGGTTTGAATTTGGTGGATACATAATAAAACTTTTAACAATGGGTTAATTGCAAATTTCGTCCCTAATATTTCCGGAAATTGTAATAAACATACAGAAAAATAAAATTTTAAATTTGTCACCGAAGTTGACGTGGCGTGCAAAATAGCCACCGAGAGTTAACAGTCGTTAGTACCCCCGTTAAGTCAAGGTCAAACGGATATGAAATGACTAATATACCCTCGTCTTCTTCCCCACTCTCACACCACATCACAAACCCACCCAGCACCACCCTTCTCTGCCACCGCCATCAAATCCCTTATTTCTTTCTTTTTTTGCAAAGCTGAACGCACCACAAAAAGTTTTATTACCAGGCAGGCAAAAGTTTTATTATCACATGATTTGTGTAGGTTATTATAGCAATTGGAACCGAACTTCAAGCAATCTTAACGAAAATGGCTCTTCAAATTCCTTAAAGACACGTTGTAGTACAAGGGATCCTGCTCGTGCAAGCCTCAGATAAATATATTTGGTTATGAAAACCACATTTAATTCTACATTTTATACACTTTGCTCTGTTTCAGGTAAGATTACTACTTCGTTTGACTTTATGTTGTTTAACTTTTCTTCAAATCCTCGTTAATTACCCGGATGGATACCATCATTTTACTTTTGTAAGATGGTAATAAGAAGCAAATGAGTATTCAATGAGACACTTTCCAAATGTGAAAACATGGAAATCATCATTTATATACAGTATCTTAGATTATTGCTACTAACTTTTTATTGGTCGACTGTGCTCACAGAATGCATTTCAAATAACATACTTCTTCTAGATATGGGTAAGTGTCTATCCCTTTTCTCTACGACCAAGACCATCACCCACGATTCCATCAACGCATGTGGTAATCTCCGTCAAGGCAGCGCTGACCCAGCTTTGCACATTGCAAATTTTCTGGTAAAACAAAACATTGAAGGTCTCAAAACTTTAATGTCAAACAAATAAAATAGTATTATGTTTCGAAAGACGAATTAAATATTGTTAGGTTTTTGTTGTGGTTTTGGGTTTCAATCCAGGTAAGTGTTTACTTGGGTATGGCATGAAATTAATGATGATGGCAAAAAAGCAGATTATACGTATTTAGTATTACTGTGTTGTTACCGTAAGAGGATCTGACATTTATCTTGTGATCAAATTTGTTTAAAATGATGGTGGTTGTGTGATCAAATTTGTCTTGAGCAAATGAAACATAAAGTTCCCGATTTCTAGTTTTTACTAGCAAAACATGGTGCGTTTAATTTTGAAAAGAAAAAAAAAAAAAAAAAAGATTTGATGATGGTGATAGAGGGTGGTGGTGTGTGAGACTGGGAAGAAGACGAGGGTATAATAGTCATTTCACATGCGTTTGACATTGACTTAACAGGGATACTAGTGACCGTTAGCTCTCAGTAGCTATTTTGCACGCCACGTCAGCTTCGGTGGAAAATTTGCATATTTGTGTTTTCGGTGTGTTTATTGCAATTTCCGTAAATATTAGGGACGAAATTTGCAATATACCCTAGAATATATATACGCCTAGTCCCAGTTTCAGTTATAGACCCATACAAAACAGAGATTATTTATATCGCTTACCAGATTCCAAGGTTCACAATATTTACCTGGCATACGAAACAGAGAGTAAAATCCGGCGACGTGGATTCTGTTTATCATATGTTAAAACGACCATTTAAGGTAACCATTTTTTATTTTTATTTTTTTATGTATCATTGTATTGTACTTATTAATAATTCAGGTTATGGATTATATGTTTCGATAAATTTTTGTAGTCCATCGTATTATTATTATTAGGTGAAATTGTTTCCGTAGTAATTGGTACCTATTATGGCACTAAACTTTAGTTGTTTCTTGATTAAATGTTGTATATATATACGTAGTATTATATTAATGAAAGACAGAGTGCGACTTCGGCCGTGGGGAAAATGGGCGGCCGAGATTTGGCTACTGGGGAAAATGATGCACCGGGAGTAGCTGATTGCTTCTTGCTTAAATGTTGACCACCACCATAACGACAGTTGTAACCACCACGAAAGTAGCGCAAAATCCAATTATTGAAAGGAGAAAATACAGAGGTGTATGGCTGAGGCCTTGAGGGAAATGGGCAGCTGAGACGGGAGCCACATAAAGCCCCTCGAGTTTGGTTAGGTACATAGGACACATCAGAAGACGCTGCTAGGGCATATGATTAATTATCCCCTGTTTTTTCCTATTCATCTGCTGCAACCACCAGGCATATGATTAATTACCCCCTGTTTATTTCCTAACCAATCTTCGGGTCCACTTACTCGGCAGCAAAAACCAGGATGATTACGAGAATATTCCGGTAGCACCAGCGTCCTGACCTTGTTCAGTGAACCAGTGTGGGTCTCATGTCCGGACACCCATGGATTTTTTCGGCGTCGTGGTTACTCTTATAAAAAGTCTCAATTTTCGGAACTGCACCTCGTCCTTATGTTTATAGTCTTATTTAGTTTTTCATAAATGCACCTTCTTATTTTTAGTTCTAGTTCATCCATGCTTGGTTCCGATCAATTCCCACCGGTCAACTTCGTCAAATCTATTTATTATCTATTTATCTACTTTTTCTTGCTTTTAGCATGGTTAAAGAGTTTATACATATGGCCCGGATTTGAGCACGTGTGGGATGGCTCACGGCTAACCGCACAGGTTTCTATTTTTAGGGGCCTTCAATATAAGGATAAAATCGGTTTTGTAGGACTTAATGCTGTTAATAGATTATTTAAGATAGAATATTAAAAGATTTTAATATAAGAACTAAAGAAAGCTTGAGCCTTCACTTGGAATGGAGGAAAATGACATATGCGGTTTGGTGAAACAACCCAAAGTGTTGTGTGGGCCCTTGCATTTTTATTTGTCTTTACCGCAGTTAATTTTCAAAAAATACATATTCAATATTTTTGGCTAAAAGATGTACTTTATAAGTCAGCGGTTACATTATAGAATGATAAAAAAACATCAAAATGTTATTTCTGAATGATACATCATATATTCATTTTGATTTGTCTTCATGTTACATCTAGAAATGCATCAAAATGTTTTGACCCATTAAGATGGCTTTTATAAATGACTTATTTGTCTTCTTGTCAATTTTTTCACTATTGCTTTTCTTCTTTATATAACCTACCTCGTTTATCTGCATAACCTGCCACGTTTTTACAGTTGGGTACCAAACTAAATTTTGCAGATAAGCAAAAACGGTTTTTCCATAAATCCCAGCACCCTTTACCGAGCTTAACCCCACATTTTTGGACACCCACCTGTGCCGTCACGCGCCTACACGCGCCGGCGGTGGTAACGGTTTTGTTTATTGTTTTTGTACTTTTCAGGCAACTTCCAGGCAACGTGGGCCATCACCTCCGGCGAGTGGAGGTCCCCCTCAGTGTCCCGAGCCCGATCCAGGTCGTCGTGTCGTCGCAGCAGTCACCGGCCGCCGCCTGCCACCGCTACTGCCGCCGTTGACAACCATTGACCACCGGAAAACTCATTTTTCCGGCAGCTAAGTTTTCTCCTCTAAATATAATAATAATATTAATATTTGAATCTATATATATATATATATATATATATATATATATATATATATATATATATATATATATTTATATATATATTTATTTCTATTTATATTTATTTCTTTGTTGTTGTTGGTGTTGTTGATATATTTTTTTCTTTCTTTTTGGCCTGTTTTTTGTCCCTTCTTTGCCTTTTATTGTGCTTCCCTTTTTTAGTGTCTTAGACCCTTTTTCTTTTTTAACTTCTTTCTTAGGTGCCTTTGTTTTTCTTCTTTGGCGCGTTTTGCCCTCACTTTTTGTTGCTTGGGCCTGACTTTGCCTTTGTTTCCTTGAGGTTAGTATAGACGCATTAGATTGTTATGGTCACCTGAGGTCATGTTCTAGCGGCTCGAGAGGGGTAGGGGTAGGGGTAGAGGTAGGGGTAGGAGGGGTAGGGAGGGTAGGCGGGGCTAGGTGTTTTGGTAGACCTGCGGTCTTTCGTAGGATTAGGGTGGGTAGCTGGAATGTAGGGTCGTTGACCGGGAAGCTCTTCGAGCTTGCCGATAGGAGACATAAGGTTGATATAGCGTGCTTCCAGGAGACGAAATGGAAGGGGTCCCGCACGAGGGAGGGGAACGGCTACAAATTGTGGTATTCAGGTTCTAGGTCTGCGAGAAACGGAGTTGGAGTCATTTTGGCTGCAGACCTAAAGGACAATGTTGTGCAAGTTAACAGGTGCAACGATAGGATCATGGCGATTACTTTGGTAATTGAGAATGAGACTATTAACATTGTCAGCGCCTACGCACCACAGGTGGGGCTCAGCGACGCAGAAAAGAGGAGTTTCTGGGACGCCCTTGACGAGCTAGTGAGAGAGTGCCCGTCGGATCAGCGTCTGATTATAGGGGGTGATTTGAACGGTCACATAGGAGCTGCAACGGATGGATATGCAGGGGTTCATGGAGGTTTTGGCTATGGAGTTAGGAATGACGAAGGGCGCTCTATATTGGAGTTTGCGAGAGCGCACGACTTAGTAGTTGTGAACTCTTTCTTCAAGAAGAGAGAGGTCCACCTTATTACCTTCCAGAGTAGAGGGCACAACACTCAGATCGACTATCTGATGGTGCGCAGAGGGGACCTTAGAGCATGTAGGGACTGCAGGGTTTTCCCAGGCGAGACATGCTCATCCCAACACAGATTGTTAGCCATGGATGCTTTTTATGAGAGGCAACGAAGTGGGAAGAGGGCGACTGGCATGCCGAGGATTATGTGGAAGAAATTGAACGGTCCGGCGGTACAGGAGTTTGCAGCGAAAGTCTCAGAGGGACTGTCGGATCGGTCAGAGGACTTAAATGTTATGGACGCGGATCTGATGTGGAACACCCTATCCTGCATCATTAAAGACGCAGCTAAGGAGTCACTAGGTGTGGCTTCTGGGACAACGAGAACCCAAATAAACCAAAGAGAATCTTGGTGGTATAGTGATGAGGTGCAAACCAAGGTAGCGGCGAAACAATCTAGGTTCAGAGAGGTCCTTTTGAGTAGAGCGGGTAATCTAGAGAATAGGGTCGAGGCAGAGGAGAGGTATAAAGTAGCCAAAAGAGAAGCGAAAAAGGCAGTAGCCCAGGCGAAAGACAAAGCGTACGAGGTTCTGTATAAGAACTTGGACTCCAAGGAAGGGGTAAACGATATTTTCAAGATTGCTAAAGCCCGAGAGAGGAGAAGCAGGGATTTGGGAAACATTAGATTCATTAAAGATGTGGATGGACGTAGCATTGTCAACGAAGAGGATATTAGGAAAAGATGGGGAGATTATTTCTCCTCTCTTTTTAACGAGAGGGCTACACAAGAAAGCGGGGAGAGAGGGACCCCTAGCCAAGATTTGCTTCCAGAGTGCGACTACTTGGATATCAGCCAAGGTGAAGTGAAGGTTGCATTAATGAAGATGGGAAGAAACAAAGCGGTAGGCCCTGACCAAATACCTATAGAAGCTTGGAGGAGCTTAGGTGACGAGGGGTTAAGATGGTTGACTTCCCTCTTCAACAAGATTTTCTCTAGTGATAAGATGCCAGAGGAATGGAGGCTCAGTGAAGTCATCCCTATCTACAAGAACAAGGGTGACGTACAAGTGTGTAGCAACTATAGGGGTATTAAGCTCCTTAGTCACACGATGAAGCTTTGGGAGAGGGTTATTGAGAGAAGGTTGAGAAGGGAAACGAGGGTGTCAGAGAACCAGTTTGGTTTTATGCATGGAAGGTCGTCGATCGAGGCTATTCACCTCCTCAGAGGCCTTATGGAGAAATATCGAGAAAGGCAAAGAGACTTGCATATGGCCTTCATCGACCTAGAAAAGGCATATGATAGTGTCCCACGTGAGTTGATTTGGAGAACTCTGATAGACAAGGGAACCCCAAGGAGATACTTGAGAGTCATAAAGGATATGTACGAGAGGGCGAAGACACGTGTTCGGTCCACAGTGGGAACCTCGGAGTTTTTCCCTGTGAAAGTTGGACTACACCAGGGATCAGCCATTAGCCCTTATCTATTCGCCTTGATTCTTGATGAGCTATCACGTGGGATCCAAGAGGGCATCCCTTGGAGCATGATATTCGCAGACGATATTGTATTGGTGGCAGAGTCAACGGACGGGTTGAACAACAGACTTGAGCATTGGAGGGAGGCTCTTGAAGAGAATGGACTTCGGGTTAGTAGGGAGAAGACTGAATACATGAGATGTGCTTTCGGTAGGAGCGATATCTGCCACAACGAAGAAACGGAAGTCTGTATCGGAGACCAGATCCTCCCACCTAAGGAGTCTTTTAGATATTTGGGTTCGGTGATTCACAAATCAGGGACGATAGACAACGACGTAACCCACCGCATCGGAAGAGGCTGGGCGAAATGGAGGGCGGCGTCAGGGGTGCTATGTGATAGGAAAGTACCCGTTAAGCTTAAGGGTAAATTTTATAGGGTGGCTATTAGACCGGCTATGCTGTACGGGTCAGAGTGCTGGCCTATCACAAAAGCCCAAGCAAACAGGGTGGAAGTAGCGGAACTAAGAATGCTCAGATGGACTTGTGGTAAAACTATGTCTGACATGATTCCTAACGGGGTGTTCAGATCGGCACTTGAAGTAGAATCTATTATCTCGAAGATGAGAGAAGGAAGGTTGAGGTGGTTTGGTCATGTCAGGAGAAGACCACAAACAGCGCCAGTAAGGAGAGTCGAATCGCTTATAGTCGATGGTCGGAGAAGGAGGGGTAGACCTAAACTTAGATGGGAGGATAGGCTTAAGCTCGACATGGAGGAGCTTCACTTGTCCGAGGACATGACCTCAGATAGGAACGCTTGGAGAGATAGGATTAGTATTCGTGGTTAGTTTTGGGGCTTGGTTGGGTTTGGGGTTTGTTGTGGTTTAGGCTTTTTAGGGTCCCTTGGCTTGCCCACTTTAGGAGATAGATGCTTTTGCTTTGCCTCGGCTAGTGCTGTGGTTTTGCCTTTGTTGTGCCTTTAGGCTTTAGGCCCTTTGCCTGTGCCTTTTGCTTGCTCTTTTTGCTTTGCCTTAGCTTTAGGCCCTTTGCGTTGCCCTCTTTGGTCTTAGCTGCTTGGTTTGGCCTTGGTCTTATGTCCCCTCGCCCCCTTTTTTGCTGGCGCTTGTCTAGGTGGTTTGGTTCTGGTTGTTTTGTCTTGGTTGTCTTGTCGTTTTGCTTTGTTTGCTCTTTTACTTGTTGTGTCGATTTGCTTTTTGTTTGCTTATATGCTTGTTGTGTCGTTTTGCCTTTTTGTTTGTTTTGCTATGTTTGCTTTTATGTTTTTTTTTGGCTTTTCCTTGTTTTGCTTTCATTTTCTCGTTTTATTTACTTCGAGCACACTTTGCACACACTTGCCGGAGGTCTTTTCTGGAAGCAGTCTCTCTACCTGCAGGGTTCCCTGGGGTAGGGGTAGGATCTGTCTACATCTCACCTCCCCCATACCCCGCCTTGGCGGGATTGGGTATGTTGTTGTTGTTGTTGTTGTTGTTGTTGTTGTTGTTGTTGTTGTTGTTGTTGTTGTCTTCTTGTCAGAATAATGGAACTGGATCATGGATCAAGTAAAGCCTCCAAGCTTGCACAAGACGATGTTATTAGCAGCATGCCTGACGACATGATAACTAATATTCTGATACGTTTGCCATTAAAAGACGCTGTGAGAACGGGTATCTTGTCAACAAATTGGAAGCATAAGTGGACTTTGCTCACTCAACTTGTATTTGATGAGGAATTCTATGAGTATTTAAAAGTGAAAGGAAAGGAAAAAGATTATGGGAGGATTATAACTATGTTTCTTGATCGTCTTAAAGGTACCATGGCAAAGTTCTACCTCTACATAGAAAAGGGATGTAACTCCATATATGTTCAGGATATTGATAATTGGCTTTTGGTCTTGTCTAAAAAAGAGATTATGGAGTTCACTCTTATAAATATGGATAAAACACAAATTAAGTTAACTACCCATCTTTTCTCGTGTCTAAAGTTGAAACATCTGGAGCTTTATAACTGTCATATTTGTCCCATAGATGGTTTCGGTGGTTTTCCTGATCTTTCAAGTTTGGAGCTGTCGGAGGTAGAATTTGGAAGCCACGGATGTGGGGAATTCATTTCTCACTCTCCGTTATTGGAGATTCTGGAACTTAGCGATAACTCCCAAAGTGAAATAAAACAAGTTGAGATTGCAAAACTTGAAAATCTCAAACTTTTAACTCTGCCTCTGGTGGACCTTGACAATAAGGAGATAATCACAAGCTCCCGTATCTTTGAACTTATAGGTTGTTTTTCAAACTCCAAGAGCTTAATCTTAACTTTTGGATCTGCAAGGTAAGCTTAAGTTAAGCCATTTAAATTCATTATACAATGTATGGCAACATTGCTTGATTGTTTCTCTAACGGGCTTTCTATGTACTACTGTTCTTCTAGTTATCGGCAGATGCTGAAGTAAGTGTCCCAACTACCTTACCATCTGTAAAGACACTCCGATTGTACGAAATAGATTTTAGCAATGAGATTATGGTATCGTGTGTTATTGACTTCATTTGTGCCTGCTCAAATTTGGAGACCTTTCTGATCAAGGTGAGCGGCTTTGATCAATGATCATATATAGTCATATTGAATTATTAAACATCTTATAATCTATGCATCTGAACTTTAAAATATTTGGTAGGCTACATACGAGGATGATGTCTCAGAGCCTGCAATTTCTTCTTCGCAAGTAGATTTCAGCAGAATCAGGGAAATGCAACTTCGAAAAGTGGTGTTTGTTTCGGTTAGATGTTTAGAGAATGAAGTATGTTTGATGAAGTCTTTACTTGATTGTTCGCCCTTGTTAGAAAAGATGGATATTTCCGTAAAGTCATTGGAAGTGCTTGGTGGTGATGGAGCATTAATGTTTGCTAAAAAGTTATTGAAGCTACGCCGAGCCTCCCGCGTAGCAGAAATAGACTTTGATTTCCAATAGCAGCCAAACGACTCACTTGGCTTATGCTATCAGCCTAATAATGTCACATGATACTTGATTTATGCTATCAGCGTAATAATATCACATGATCTGCATGATTATTGTCATTTTGATTGTTTATTAAATGACTCAAAGGGGTTTGAATTGTAAATCTGAATGCAAGTCATTGTTTGGGCTCCTAAAACCACAAAATAGAGGCGATGTGGTTATTCGAATCTAATAATGTTTGCTTGTGAGCTTTATATTAAGTATAAATAAATTACACTATTTCGAAAAAGTTTCTATAAGCCCCCTAATTAATTTAAAGCGGATTTGTAAATTATATTAGAATTTTTAATTTTACACTCTTATATATCAACTAATACCAAAAACTCGTAAAACACATCCGTTAGAAACAAGTGTGGATTTTAATATGATGTATTATGATGCAATAAGTATAAAGTTAAAATATATGATAGACAAAAAAAAAAAAAAAAAAAAAAAAAAAAAAAAAAAAAAAAAACGTTAATAAATGCATAATTGGACGTTCACGGATATAAATGAACAGACGCAGCTTTTGTTCGTGTTCATTCATTTAACTAAACGAACGTAAAATATTGTTCATGTTCGTTCATTTTAATAAACGAACACAAACAAACTTTTTATTAAACGGTTTATGAAACGTTCACTGAACATTTAATTCGTTTACAGTCCTATTTATTTTGCCTTCTGGTTATATAGTTTTGCTTTAAAAAAATAATTAGGTTTTACATGTAATTATGTGTCATATATAATTGATGAATAATTCATAACAGCTCAAAGTGTTCTATCATTCAACACTATTTATACAACTACTAAATGATTTTTACTGTTATAAAAGTAAATGTTGATTTGTATGTTTTGATTTGTTCGATCTTTTGTTTTGTTTTTATTTATTTTGAAAGTGTTATTTATTTTGAAAGTGGATTTCAGAAATACACAAGATAATAAATTTGATAAACTTCAGATTTTATATGCAATTTTCATGAATTGAAAAAGATATAGGCCATAAAAAAATCAACAATTTTTTTTTCTAAGACACTAGTCGCACCAGTAAGGTTGTCGAGGGGGTTGAAAAGCTTCAGAGGATGTTGGCTCTGATGTGGCTATTCGGTCTTTGTAGGTCGGCGAAGTGTTTTTGGGATGAATCGGTCGGGAACACGACCAATTTAAAAACACACGTACAAACAAAAAAATTAATTGTTTGTATATTAAAAAAATAATAGATAAAGGTCATCATAGTGTGCTAAAAAGTCGTCTTTAGGTCACATGAGAGAAAAATTGATGTGGCAGGCAAAATAAAGGTCACTGGAGGTCACTAGTGTGCCCAGTCTAAGTATTTTTTTAATAGGTGAACTACAAAGTGTCTCATTAAATGTTACAAAAAGTGTTCTTGTATATTTTGATGCGTTGTCACTTGTCACATGAGAGATAGCGATATATGTCTCTTTTTATGATATGACAAGTGAATAAAATATGTATATTGAAACGCTTTTTGAAATTTATAAAAGTACAATGAAACAATTTGTAGTTTGCGGGTGTGTGTGACAAAAATAGCAGTAACAGTAAGTTATAGCAGTGAGTAGTAGCTGTGAGCACTAACTATATTTTTTTATAAAAACGTTTAGTAACATAGCTGTAATTGTAATTATAATATATAAAATACGTCTTAAATACTACTTCATGAAGCGTTGTAAAATGAGCATTCTGAAAAAATAAGTAAAGTTATCGCTCCTAAATGCTCTGCACCAAACACACCAAACAAGAGTTTGTTACTATTTTATACCCTCAACACCGGAATTAAGCATGAAAGCCCGCCCTGGCCTGGGCCTGTCAGTACTGACAAGCTTGGGCATATAAGCCCGACAAGTAGTCAAGGTTAAGCCTTTTGAAAAGCTCAGCCCACTGTCGCTAAATACAAAGCAACTTGGGTGGTATTTGAGGAAAGTCTTTGTTCTTCTTGTTCATTCTATGCCAACAACACTCTTTTAAGCTTCATTTCAGGTCTTACTTTATTTTTAATTTTATTTATATATTGTCCTTATTGTATGCTGGTAGATTAGCTTGCAGTGAGTTTACATTTATGTTTAGATTGACCCGTGTATGTTTATAGTAAAATGGTTATTGAAAATAGATGAAGCTTTTTATTAGAGTTTGGTTTTGTCAGATCTATACATTAAACATCAAAGTTGAACTAAAAAGTTATTAATCTGACGATATTGTTATTAAAAAGTATAATTAACTTGCTTAATAGAGCGTATAACCTTAGAAATGACGGATTTACATTTGATTTGAATCAACAAATAATATGTTTATGAATTATGATGTTGGGCTACTGGGATTTATGCTATATCGTAAATTCATACAAATATTTAGGGTATGTTTGGTTGGACGTAGAGAGGTGGCAAAATAAGTGGGTCGGGTCACGGTTTTGGTCTGGATGGGTCCGGATATAGATGGGTTTTGGTCGGGTTGACAAAAAATATATACTCCGTATTTTTTTTTAGTAAAAGATGAAAAATGTAAAATTAATATTTTTGACCCGCTAGACCCGTTGGGTAATTTTTTTAATTTCACTTTCTATCAAATAATCAATAAGAATATTGTATGTTTATGTGGAATGGATATTGTAATGTAATAAGAAAAGGTAATTGGATGAATTCTGATGTTTGTTTTGTTTTTTACAACATTGAGAATGGAATGGACATTGTAATGTAATAAGAAAGGTTTAGGGTTCAAAACCTCACTAGGTACACGTTTGGGTGGCCGGGAAAGGGTTAGTAACGTTCACGGGGATACCCCACATAGGCTGTGTACATCACCCTTCCCGGGTAATCTGAATAGGGAAACCTTCATCAATTTACTTGTATGATTACTCTAGCTTTGTAAGTTTCTAGGAAATTATAAGAATTTGTTTTGACATTGAATTTCCAGGAGTGTTTATTGTTTACTTTCAGTTTTGCGTGTTTTATTTATATTCTGTATATAAAAGATTTACATTTTCTATAAGCATACACATATCGTATTTAAAATTTAAATGTTGTGGCATCTTACTTTATCTGATATTGGAGGGCAAATACTTATAGCTAATTGCTTATTCTAGAATAATGATATTGGTCCTTGGTACTTGTAAAAAGATTATTTGTAGATAAGGAATATGGAATTAACGGGAATACTGTGGATTTAATTATAAGGTGCTCAACAACCAAACCAAATGGTTGTTCAAGACTCAAAAGTCTTAACTAGAAAAAGCGTGTAAAATATGTGTGTGAGTTTTCCATTTAAAACAAATATTATGTGTACAAAGACAGCATTTGAGTTTCATGCCTTAGATTTTATTCATTTCTTGTATGATTGATTTATTCTTATAGTTTATATCTGTCTTCTTGTTAAAATACAGGCACTGGTTCATAAGGCACATAGAGCATCGACGTTTGCAGGAGAAGATGTTACTAGTAGCATGTTAGATAATGCGATAACTAATAATCTCGTAATGGCCGCTGCGGTAAATTATCGCTCAGTCGTTGTTACTTGAGGTTTTACAGTTTAGTTATCTCATTATCTGGCGTAGCAGCTATTGACAAAATAAAACTGGTTGAGATTGCAAAAATTCTAAATTCTCAAAATTTTGTCTTAGCCATTGTGGAAGCTTGACAATATAGGGTTCTCATCCAAAACTTCAAGACCTTTTTTACAGATTTTCTTTTTTACACGGTAAGGCTAAATTATCAGTACAAGGTTTATGAATTGTCTAACTAAATTGTTTAACTAGCTGAAGTGCTAGAAAGTGGGTGTCTAACACCTTTACCATCATCAAGACTCTGTATTATTCCAACACTGAAATTCTACCTTTGAATGGATTCCAGCAACGTGTGTATTGTTCCGTTCGTATACACGACGATTACGGTAAGCCATATTACATATCATTAGCATTCTGCATGCATAATATATATTAAGAGGCTAAACTTTGAGTATTTTGTGTTTGATCATATCATACCCTAAACTAAAAAAATGCACTCGTTTATTTGAATTCTGTGTATACATTGCTTATCTGTACTTATTTGGTAGTTGGGACACATGCTTTTAATTAAAATTGATATGATAAAGGATAGTGTTTGGATTTGCTTATGCTGTACCAAAATCGCAATAATCTTTCATTTAAGTATTTGATAATTCTGAATATTTAATAAATTTAGAGGTAAGAGAGTCTTAAGTGTATAAGATTATCATCTTAGCCAATGGTATCAATGTGTATGATGTTTCATAGAGAGAAAGAAGAGAAAGAAACTAGAGAACTTTATTAATAAAAACACACACTTACACTTTCAAGCACACCCTTACAAATGAGACATGGGTGGCTTTTATACTTAGAGCACAAGGTAAGGTGCCTATTGTTGGAACATTACTTTTAATGGTTTTTGTTGTTTTTAGTGATTGCCACGAAATAGATATTAGTGACAGTTTTTCTGTCACTAAACCGTCAGTAATTGACCGTCATTATTGTAAAGACGCATCTTTTCAAATTGGTGACAGTTATATCTATTAAAAAGGCATTAATGAGCGAACCATCGCAACTGGTTGAACCAGTGGCAGTTAGCGACGGTTATTCTGTCGCTAGGTCGTCGCTAAAGCGTCACTAATTCTGAACCATTGTGACTGTTACGAAAAGAAGTGTCTCTAAAGCAATTTGAAGGGGTATTGTGACTGTTTTGAAGGGTGCCTACATATAGAGGATGAATTTGTCACTTTGGAATCATCAAAAACACACAAACATCATTCATTTTTATCATCATAACATAACCGATTCGCTAGATTCGAGTTTCATATTTGATTTGATTGTTGTATCCTCTAAACAGTTCGTACTAGATAGGACGAATTTCTGTTTAAGGACAGGCAGGCCTCAATCTGTTGTTATAATCATACGATTATATACAAAACAATGTGTATCACGTTTATATTATTTCTAACACTCATGAGTTATATCTTAACACACTGCCACGTCAGCACCACATCAGCTTTTATCTTTTCACCTTAACTCACCAAAAAACACCATGGTACAATAACTCACCTTAACTCAATTTTACCTCAGTTATTTTCAATTTCAACCCCAAACTTTAACAAATACTTTATTTATTTAAAACCATAAAATTAATTCGATAAACACATTACAATACGGAATTTAAAAAAAAAAAAAAAAAAAAAAAAAAAAAAAAAAAAAAAGTGTGAAATTAAAAAAACACAACATAACACAATTGTTCATTCTTGACGAGGAGACAACCCATATTTCTTAATGATTCGGTCCTTTTCCATATTGACTAACGCCACGTAGTTTGGATCCTTGTGGGTAGTGTCGAGCAACAAAAATTCAATCTCCTTTGTGTGTATTGGTTTTCTGCGGTCGCCTGATACGCCTTGGCCGCATCTTCACGTTTTGCCCGATACTCTTGGCGCATAACCTCCTCGAAATTGAACGAAGAAAAGGAACCTCCGGTGCCACTCGTGCCTCCGGTGCTTGTTGTTGTCTCAGATTTTTGTTTCTTTGAAGCCGCTTTTTTCCAATCGGTCGTGGTTCTTCATCATGACCAAACAAAGCCTCGTTTGTTTAGCTTGGGACGTCGTCGGTTAAATCAACCGGCTCCGACGCGTTCCATTTTGTATGTTTACGCAAAACGTTCCAAGCCTCCGTCATTCGGGAACGGCGCGTTGTTGTGTTCGTCACGAAACAATTGGTTAGCCTGTTTTAGGATATCCTCTTCATATTCCCCACTTTTTTGCTCGCGTTGCGCCCGTTTGAAAGCAGTGTTGAACTTATTGCAATCATGGTTCAACGTTTTCCACTTGGATTGTAGCATATCTTTGTTGCAGGGTTTTGAATTTATTCTATTGAACTCACCTCTTATCCGTTGCCATAACGTATCCTTAGATTGGGAACGCCCGACACGCGGATCCTCTGAACATGCCAACCAACACTCGACAAGTAATTTTTCCTCACTTGGCGTCCAACAATGCTTCACATTTTCAGCTTGTTCTTCCTCGTCTTCTACAGGGTCTTTGGATTTTTTTGCCTTTCGTTTACCACGACTTTTGGGTTTTGGAGGAGAAGTAGATGTTTCGGGAACTTCATTTGTTTCCGTTTGGGATTGTTGTGATGGTTGTATGAATTGAAGATTTTGGAAATCAGTGTTTAGGGTGTTTGTTGGCTTTCTTGCCAATATTGAAATGCTTGATGTTGTTGGAATACTTGTTGACTCGACATACCGAATTCGTTTGGGTTATTACAATTCGGAGTTGACGACGGACCCTCGTTTGGGTTATTCCAATTCGGATTTGACGACGAACCCGCGTATGGGTTATTCCACCCACCGAGGAGATTCGTGAACGAGTCGTTGTTGCCGCCCGACAACTTTTTTTTTTTTTTTTGCTTGTAGAAGTGTATTGTAGATTATATAGAGTAGTGGAAGTGTGAAAAAAAATTGTGTGGGTGAATGGGTATTTATAGTTGTGATTAAATGGTATGAATAAGGGTGGTTTTTTTTTTTTTTTTTTTTTTTTTTTTTTTTTTTTTTTTTTTAACACAAAAATAGCCGTTTTTAACGGTTATATTAGATAGGGGGCTAAAGTGCAATTTATTTTAATCAAACGGTCATATTAACGTTGCTAGGGGCCAAAGTGCATTTTTTTTAATATACGTTGCAGCTTAACGCTGCGTTAAATCTACAACGCACCACGTTAACGCACCCCTTAACTCACAACTCAGTACAATAACGCACCCCTTAACTCGCCTGCGTTAACTTATAACTCGGGTGCAAAGAGCACCTTACCGAGTGCTCTTAGGAAGAAACGCCTCATGAGCCTTAAGATGGGCTTGGTGATGGACTTGGTTTACATGGATTATGGATATAAAGAAGGCTTATACACTTAACCTATGGAATATTAGATTTACCAAGTCCATAGCCCATTTAACTAACATATCTGTAACACGTTACAAAGTTCTTAGTTGAGAATGTCCCTTTGTCGAAGTATTCCACCGGCTTATCCAAGCAAGGGAAGTATTAAGTAATCTTTGAACCGTGAAGAAAACTTGTCCTTGATGAAATTCGGCAGATGAGGGTTTAGCCACAAATTTGATAAGTGAGGGTTTTCTGCCAAATTCGATAAGTAAGGGTTTTCTTCCAAATTTGATAAGTAAGGGTTTAAGCTCAAATTCGATAAGTGAGGGTTTAAGCACATATTCGATGGATTTCCAAAAAAATTCAAATTGATAAAAGACTCACTTTTTGACATTTTTGATCCGTTCTTTTTACCAAAACTCACTTATAATCACTAGAACTTCAAAAAACAACTTTATGACTAAAACACGAAAAAATCAAAGCTCTTTATAGAAAAGTTAACGTTTTTATAAAGAAAAACGCACCTTTTTTCAAAGCTTTAACCAAAAAAGGAGTTACACACACTCCTAAATCATTGTTAGGCGATTGATACTAATTGTAGGACCTTGTTTCTATCAACTATATCACGTAAAATATTAAGCTCATGGTGGTACAAGAGAGATACGTATGATATTTCATAGAGAGAAAGAAGAGAGAGAAACTAGAGAACTTTTTAATAAAAACACACACTTACACTCTCAAGCACACCCTTACAAATGAGACATGGCTTGTATACTAAGAAAGAAACACCCCATGGGCCTTAAGATGGGCTTGGTAATGAACTTGGTTTACATGGATATAAAGAAGGCTTATACGCTTAACTTATGGAATATTAGATTTACCAAGTCCATAGCCCATTTAACTAACATATCTATAACACGTTACAAAGTTCTTAGTTGAGAATGACCATCACTTTTTCTTTAATGCTAATACAATGTAACCTTAGTATTTGCGCTAAGGCTTTTAACCCTCCTTTTTTTTTTTTTTTTTTTTTTTTTTCTTGTCACTTAAATTTTTTCCTTTATTGAGATTTATATCTCTGTATTATTATGTAGCATCTGTATCTGTTTTATCCATTAAAGTACGGATTAGTTTCTAATAGAAATAGATTCTAGAATTTCCATTTAAAACAACTGATTCGAAGTATGTGTAAAAAAATGAAGTTTGAATGCCATAACTATTTTTTCCATTTTTTTTATTTATAACCTTTATATTTTTTCTTGTTGTAAGAATAATGAAACAGGTTTATGGGTCATGTAAAGCATCCAAGCTTGCACAAGACGATGTTATTAGCAGCATGCCAGATGATGTGATGACTAATATTCTGAATTGTTTGCCATTACAAGAAGCTGTGAGGACTTCTATCTTGTCACCGAATTGGAAGCATAAGTGGACTATGCTCACTCAACTCGTATTTGATGAGGAATTCTATGAGTATTTAAAAGAGAGAAAAAAAGAAAAAGATTATGGAAGGATTATAAATATGTTTTTTGATCGTCTTAAAGGTGCCATAAATAAGTTTGACCTCTACATAGAAGGGGGATGGAACTCCATATTCAGTGTTAAGGACTTTGATAAATGGGTTTTAGTCTTGTCTAAAAAGGGTATCATGGAGTTCACTCTTATAAATATGGATAAACAACGACTCAAGTTAACTAACCATCTTTTTTCTTGTCTAAACTTGAAACATTTGGAGCTTTATAATTGTTTGATTTGTCCCATGGATGGTTTTCGTGGGTTTCCTAATCTTTCAAGTTTGGACTTGTCGGAGGTAGAATTCGGAAGCCACAGATGTGGGGAATTTATTGCTCACTGTCCGTTATTGGAGAACCTGGAACTTAGGTCTAACTCCCCAAGTGAAATAAAACAAGTTGAGATTGCAAAACTTGAAAATCTCGAACTTTTAACTCTGCCTCTGCGGGAGCTTGACAATATGGAGATGATCACAAGCTCCCGTATCTTTGAACTTATAGGTTGTTTCTCAAAACTCCAAGAGCTTAATCTTAACTTTTGGATCTGCAAGGTAAGCTTAAGTTAAATCATTTAAATTCATTATACAATGCATTGCAGCATGTATAATG